>JAIWQS010000138.1:0-80228 GCA_029891385.1 Erythroxylum novogranatense | reverse complement strand
TAAGGTCGGAAGGATGGTATGGTGGTTTGGGTGGCTAGAACCTGTAAGGTGTGGTATGGTTAAGAACTTTGGTAGGTAGGCTTCAAGAGGTAGGCGGAAGTGGCGATAGCTTGGTCAAAGGATTTGGGTACTTTAGATTCAAGCATCACGGCCCGAGTCATTTCTAGTAGGATGCGGTTTTTCATTTAGCCACTCCATTTTGTCGAGGCGATTAGACAAGAAGTTTGATGGATCAGGCCATGTGTTTGATGTAAGGTTTCATGGAGTGGTTGACAAATTCCCCATTGTCGAATCTGAGTATCTGAATTTTTTATTGAACCGAGTAAGAATCATTTCATAGAACGCAAAAAACTTCGCAGGAACTTCCGATTTATGTTTCAAAAAATATATCCAAGTCATTCGAGAATAATCATCAACAAATAAGACAAAATATTGAAACCGGTGATTATGAGAGTTTGGGGCGGGGCCCCACACATCAGAATGAACTAACGAAAAAACAGATTTAACCCGAGTATTATTTAGATGAAATGTAACTCTATGGTTTTTCGCACGAATACAAGTTTCACACAATAAGTGAGAAGTATTATTTTGAAACAGACTAGGAAACATAATTTTGAGATACCCAAACGAGGGATGACCCAGACGTCGGTGCCATAACCAAAGTTGCCTGTCAACCGTTCCGTGAGCGAGCATGGCATGTCCCTTTTGAACTACCTCATCAACGTAGTAGAGGCCACCGCGCTCAGTACCACGCCCAATGACCTCTTTCGTACGAATGTCCTGCAAAAGGCAAAATTTTGGATACATTAGCCCCACACAATTAAGTGCCTTGGTCACTTGACTTAGTGACAATAACTTAGAGGACAAGGTCGGGACATAACGACATTGATTTAATTCTAATTTGGGAAAAAATTTAATAGAACCCCCTCCTTTGACTTCTATCAATTCCCCACTGGCTGTCTCAATATGGGCTTTCCTAGGTACTGATAAGCTAAGAAAGTCCTTGGGATCATAAGTCATCGTATCTGTGGCTCCACTATCAAAAATCCACTCGTTGGATTTTCCTGGACTAACATCAGGTATTAAATGGGTTGTATAATGAGACTTTGAAATTAAAGGGTTTGAGGACAAAACCCCAAGCCCATTACCTCTGTTCTCCTTTGAATACCCCATTAACATTCCTCCATAGCCGACTGGTTCATCTGATACCTCTTTCGCCGAGTCATGTCCGACGGTTTGGTGACCGCCGCTGTTGAAGGTGACCTCCGGGATGCCCACAGTAGCGGCTCCCTTTCCGCTACCCGATCAATTTCCTGGCATCTTGTGGTTATCCTCCCACCATTCTGGATAGCCCACAAGTTTGAAGCAATTCTCTCTAGTGTGTTTCTTCATCCCACAGTGGGTGCAGTAGAGTTTGGATTTATCCTCTTTGTCCCGATGTCGCTGTGATGATTCTGAGCGATTTTTTCCCTTTCCAGCCGACTGTCCTGAATCAGATATGCCTTGGTCTCCTAGTGTTTTGGTTGCCAAGCCAACACCAACCCCCAATGATGCGTTGGTGTCGCCGGAGGATGCCGGTTTCAATATGTTGAGCCAGGCGACCTCACATCGTATGGTAGCGTACGCCGCCTCTATTGAGGGGAGAGGTTCTCACTTCAATATATCCTTCTTGACAGAGTCATATCTGTCATCTATTGTCATCAACAAGTGGTATAATCTATGCTCCTAAATTTTATTGTTGTAAATCAGAATGTCTTCGGGATCCTTCATTGGATTTGGATCCCGCCGATCGATTGTCATCGAAATATGCTGCAATTTATTCAAGGATTCTTCCAAAGTATCTCCTCCTTGTCTCAATGAATTAGCCCTCTTGTGTAGATCAACAACTTGTAGAGAATCTGTTCCTGACCCATATGTGATAGCCAGACCGTCCCAAAGGGCTTTAGACGTAGGGTACTGTGAGACGTTATTCACCAATTTTGCTTCGATGTTTTGAATTAACCATGTAAACACACATTGATCATCCTGCTCCCACCGTGTGTATGTTGGATCTGTCATTAGTGGGGTGGAGGTACTCGATGATATGAGATCCTCTCCCGTCCTCCAATTGCTTTTCTCATCAAAGTTGCCCATAACGGTAATTGTCTCATCGAGTTTAATTAGAGATGATTTTGGAATTGATTGTTGGCGTTTGTGTTCCGAGGCTATTTCGCAACAAGGCGGCAATCTGAAGCGTTAATTCATCAGGAATATTTCCTGAGTTTGGGTTTGTATTGGTTTCGGTATTTTCACTGGTGACTGACATTTTGATTTTCGAGATGCAAGTTGGCTAGGTTGATTTTGGCTAGAATTGGTCAGGAAAGGTATACGGGAACGATGATGATGACTTTGAGTTCCCAGAATCAGAGAAACACTGCTCTGATACCATGTTGAATTGATATAATTGATTTATTTTCTCCTTCAAGTGTATCGATTACATACAGCATGAGACCTATCTATAGAATATTTCTTTTGCTAATTATGGAAAATATCGTACATCAATTACAAGAGGATTTTCCTCCTTGATTTTCTTGATTCTGATTTGATTCTGATTGATATCTTCTTCTGGAACATTCTAACAATATGGAAGTGAATAAAAGGGATAAATGTAAGGGTATAAGTTTGTGATGAGGAATTAAGGAGAAGAGAGGAAGAAGAAGATTTTTTTAACGCAGTAGAGTTCGTCGTGGCCAACTCAAAGGAAATGTTTTCTGTAAAAGTTCGCCGTGGCAAACTTTTAAGAAAAGGTCGTAATATTCTGTTATCTGAAAAAAGTTCGTCGGGGCGAAGTTTCCAAACAACTTAAGCATACTTTAGTATTTTAGGCATAACTTTCTTTGCAGTTATTCAAATGAAGTAATTTTTGATTTGGAGTAAACTAGAGACATAAGGCTCCAAATTGTATGAAGGTATTAAATTCTAATTCTGCCTCTAAAAATTTCATAGTTTGATTGGAAGTTGAGATAAGAATTTTGATGAAGCTCAAGAATAGCCTCAAATCTTTTGAGTATAACTTTCAGTATACTAAGCCAAATTGGACGAACTTGGTATCATTGGAAACCTAAGAAAAAGAGGGAAAACTTTCTAGAAGAAATTATTACCTAATTACCTCAACTACATGATGAGAATAATTGAACAATGTGGACTCAAAAGTTGGTTGTGAGATAATTCTAGATTGAGAAATTGAGTATGGTTTCATATGATTGATACTGTGACAAGATTAATTAAGGATAAGAAACCCAAGAAATAGTGATGAACCTACTTTACAAATAATCAGTATATATGAATGTGCATAAATGATTTCTAATCATACACAATAGTGATATGTGTTTTTATCAAATGCTATAGAGGAACACATCGAGCGACCGATTCCAAATATTACTAGGATTTCGAGACAATAAGCAATAAGGAAGCTTTAGTAAGTAATCCTTGAGTAATTTTTGCAAGTAATCTTGTAAGTAAGCTAGTAAGTAATCTTAGATGGTATTTTGTGTAAGTAATTTTAGATGGTAATTTTTGTAAGTAATTTAGACGGTAACTTTTGTGAGTAACCTAAGGTGGTCTCACTTTTATTTTTTTTGTTTATTACTAAATTGAATTTGATATTGATTAATGTGTACTGAATTATGTACTGATTCCGGACATGAAGGTCCGAGGTATTGATTAATGAATGTGATATTGAAGTGCTACTTGCATGTTAATATGATTGACTACATGCTTTGCATGAAATGTCTTAAAGGACTTTGTTTTGTTTTAAAACTGTTGAGTCCTAGTTGTGGGTGAATAGGCATATTTAGAAGAGTACGCAGCTGCTCTTGTATTGACGCTTTGGTGTCTCCTGTACTGATACTTCGGCATCTTTTGTATTGATGCTTCGGTATCTCCTGTACTGGCACTTCGGTGTCTCCTGTATTGACACTTCAGTGTCTCCTGTATTGACACTTCAATGTCTTTTGTATTGACGCTTCGGTGTCTTCTATACTGACACTTCGGTGTCTCCTGTATTGACACTTCGGTGTCTCCTATACTGACACTTCGGTGTCTCCTGTATTGATGCTTCAGTGTCTCCTGCATTGACACTTCGGTGTCTCCTGATATCGAGACATATGTCTCTCCTGCTGATACCAATTATGATGTCTCTGTTTAAGTCCTGTTACCCACTTCTGTTCATGGATTTACAGTTTAATTCGTTTTGTAGTTTGATCTATGTTAAGATAAGATTTTATATGAGGTAAATATGAAATTTTGAATTTATGGGTTAACACCCTATTAAAAAAATGTTCTCTGTAGTTGTATATTCTATTATGATATTGAAATACCTGATTTTAGCATGCGAAATGTTTTCATTAATAAATCTTATTATGTTCTGAATTTCAGAATGCTGAGATGCTTTTGTATAACATGATTCAGTATCTGTTGTAGTTAGACTTAGTTTAGTTATTACTCATTAAGCTATATGCTTAACACGTGGATTTGCCCCGTGTAGTTTTTAAAAGAAGGACGTAGGGAATAGGACAAGTCAACCGCAATAATCAAAGGAGCCTGATTTCTGTTTTGCTTAAAATGTATTTTTTGAGTTGTTTTTTTTTTGGGCTTGTATATGACTTTAGGTTTTTTGTTTGAAGGTTTGTAATAATCTTAATTCAGGCTGGCTTCTGAAAGTATGATATGTAATGCATGTTTGTTGAGATTCTGGAAATGCATGTATAAAGTGTTTCGTATGTTATGGAATGTTTATTATTGAATGTTATGCTTTCGCGAAATGTTTGGCATTCTGCTTGTATTGCCTGGTGTGACACTCGCAATATCCTCCCAGGGAGTATTAGGGCGTCACACATTAAGTTTACTGACCTGATATATCCCTTGTTTAAAAAACTTTGTTATTACAATACGTCAGTAATAGTTAACAGAACAAATCCTAATTAATGAAATGATGTCGTATTTTGTGTTTAATAGTATTTTGTGTCTATTTTAGATTTTTTAGGAGATATTAAAATAAAATACATTAAATAGCACAAAAAGGTTTTGTATCAATTGAAATGGAATATTTTTAAATAATAGAATTGTAAATATTATTTATTTCTATTTTCGATTTATCTTAGGAGATATTATGATAAAATAGGTTAAGTTGCACAAAATGAGTTTTTTGTATCCAATTCAAATACAGTAGATATTATTCATTGTTTATAAACATAATTATCATTTTAAAATGATTAAAATTTCAGAGAATATTAATAATTGTCATTGTTATAAATAAAATATTTATGAAATAAAATAAATAAAATAATTCTTCATAGAATAATCTACATCTTGAATAAGATGTCATTAACATGACTGAAATAACCTCTTTATTTATCATAGCGGATAGAATGGATCGGAGGACCACTAATATCTTCTTTTCGGAAAAAGGCTGGGCTAATTATCATTATTGGGTCATAAGAGGCTCTATATAATTTTGGGTATTCTTTTCGAACTTGTTAAAATCGATTTTACCGTTTTATCCTTCAAACTTATAGGAGTTGGAGATATCTTAATATGAATAGACAGTCGTTGAGGAGCGTGGAACTCTTTTTGTAATTCACAAAATTTAATGAAGTAATAATTGAAAATTTTAAAATTACCTTTTAAATATATTAAATAAATTTTAAATTATGAAATATAATAATATTGTAAAATGATGTTTAAAATAGAAGACATTCAAACTAAATATTTTAATAATAATTTAACATTTTTATATCCTTAAAAAATCTAAAATTAAAGAAAGTCCAAATCCAATATCAAATACCTACCACATACAAACACCCATCGTTCAGTGCAAATTCGTGACCAGTGTTACCATTTGCCTTAAGATAAGCTGAGGACTCATTAATGGAATCACCTTTTTCGTGTATGAAAATGAAACTCAAATGGAGACTTTTAGGTTATGGTAGGTGGTCCTCTTTCCAAGCCTTGTTTGTTTTTTTCAGTCTCCACCACATCTTCTTCGTGGTTGAGGACACCTTCTTTCTTGTTTGTGGTGACCAGGTTGTCTTCGGTTAAGTAATCGTCATTTGTCACGTTCAGCTTTCCCATGATCGCGGGAGCTATCTAAGATCATGTGCAATGTCTCTTCTTGATGTGTGCATATTAGCAGTAATCTTAGAATAATGTAACTAAAACTTAAGACTGATTAATAGGAATGGTAAAAATTGAGTTAATTAATAGGTTCAGATCAAGCTTTGACTGTTTGATCTTATCGGATTGATTGATCTTGTTCGACCTTAAATTCAAAATCTAACTAAACTTGAACCTAAAGTTTCAAACCTTATTAATCTTTTGGCATTCGAACCGAATATAGATTTTTAAAACTCGACTCGGCCTCTATTTGGTATAATTTATACTAGTAGAATTTTTTTTCTGTAAATTTTTTTCTGAGAAGAACTTTTCTAAAAAATCAGTTGATTGTTTGGTTTAAAAGAGTTTTTTAAGAGTTTATACATTAATTATTTGACAATATAAAAATAAAAATATTTTTAATTTTAACTATATTTTATTTTGTAATAAAAATTATTTAAGCATATAAATATTATTTAAAGTATATTAAATAATATGCAAAGCGTAATATATTAATTATTATATAATTTTAAACCATATGAAACATAAATTAAAATATATTTAGTCAAATCTTTTAGAGAAGATGGGTTAGTAAGATAAATATGAAGATGAGTTTGAAGATATTATAAAAATTATGTGTAAAACATAAAGACAAAAGAGACTAAAAATTTGGCCATTAATTGATCTAAAAATTTACTCAAAAAGTTATTTGAATTTTTTAAAAGTTTTAAATTTTAGCTTATTAAAATACTGTATTTTGATTGTAAAAAGTTATACTTATTAAAGAAATATTATTTATTTTATAATCAAACACCTATTTTCTTTAAAAGAGATTAACCTGTTGCTAAGCCTATCGATTAATGTCTTGCATTTCACGAATAAGCAATACTTACTTTCTTAGGTAATCAAGTCTAAAGAGTTCAGAGTCAAACTCGTGTGGGTACTCTTTTTTTCTTTTTGTTACAGAGACAAAACCAAAAGAAACTAACTAAATTATGGCATGATAGGACGTCGTACCAAGTCGGTCTCAATGCATCAGCACCAGAGAGAAAATCGGAGGGTCCCGAAATATGTGGGTGCCTGAGCTTGCCATCTTTGCAAGGTGTGCCAGGTGATCCGCGCATTGGTTCCCTTTACGAAGCACGTGCGTGAGCTGCACCTCTCAATCTCGCAGTAGAAGATCTCTGATACCTGATAACAAAAAATGAGGAATATCAATAGCGGAAGAAGAAGATGAGAGAAAATTAATAACTTTCAAAAAATTCACTTCTAAGATGACATGGCGATAGTCGAAGGATCATGCCAGAGTGAGCCCGAGTGGACGCCCCATGTGGGTACTCATTAACGACTTTTGTTCGATTCTTATTCATTGCAATTTATGGCTATGCGATAAGGAATGGAATGGGAAGCGTTAAAGTTTCAACCCTCCAAATCTCTGAATAAGAAAGGTATCCATGTACTACTACTAAGACAACGACCACTTAATAAAATTTTTGCTAATAAGAAAATTTTGGAAAAATCCCAAGTGACTTATTACATGATATTATTAAAATCTCGAATTTAAATACTAATTATTTTATTCATTTTATTTTTATTATTCCATCCGATTTATAATAAGAATCGTTTTAAAAAATACACGCTTATTAAGAAGTTTAATAAAATTATAGATATATCTTAAGAATACTCCCATAAAATTACCTCGATAATCAAGATCTTAAATGAAATTGTGAGAGAAATCGACTAAATTGATATATATAATTAAGATCGAGAGAAACGAAAAGCTTAATTTTGAAGAAAAGTTATAAACACGATATAAAGTCAAGAATTATTAATTTATTTTGAATAATTAAAATGTATTTAAAACAACTTCTTATTATGAATCTGGAGGAGAGATTTTTTTTTATACAAACCAACCCCTTAAAAACATCCCCAAATTTCGAGTAGATATTATGATTGTGCAACTTTTCCGTGATCGTGGGAGCTAGATCAAATCAAGTGCAATGGCGTCCTCTTCTTCCTTAAATGAACGTTAGGTAAGAGTCTAAAAACTAGCCATTTCTTCTACCTACCAGATCACCTTAGTCTTTTAGTCTTACAGTCATTTATTGTCTTGCCCTCCTGCTGAACGGAAGTATTGACAAATTAGTATATATAGCTCATTTGGCAATCACCGATAATGATAATGATAATGATTCTATCACCATTAATGATAATGATTATATCAATTTGTTTACCAATGATTAGATTAACATTTGTTTCATAAAGATGTTTGGTAAAATTAAATGCTTAAGATTAACTGCTTATGTAGAAATGACTTATAAGGACATAATTTTAAAAAATGTAAGGATATAAATATTATATATTTTAGTATTTTGTTGGATATTCTTAAAACGAATAATAAATTATTTAATGAATTAATAAATTAGAGTTAAATAAAATTTTTAATCTAATCAAAATTTAATATATTTTTGTTTATGATTTATAATTTTTGAATTATTCAAATAAATAAAAAATTAAAATGTTTAAATTAATTAAGATATAGAAAACAAATTTTACAAATTAATTATTATTATTAATTGTTGGATGATGAATATGAGTGGTATTTGAGTCTTTTCAAACAAATGGTTGGATTATATAATTTATAAATTAATTAAATAATTTTAATAAAATAATCAATTTTTAAAGTTTAAATTATATCTTAAATTATTATTTTAAAAATAAGTAAAATAAAATATTTTGTTTTTAGTTTTATCATTTTATTTTATTTTATATAAATTAATAATAGCATAATTAAAATTAAATAATTTTAATAAAATAATCAATTTTAAAGTTTAAATTATATCTTAATTATTATTTTAAAAATAAAAATAAATAAAATATTTTGTTTTTAGTTTTATCATTTTATTTTATTTTATATAAATTAATAATAGCATAATTAAAATTAATAATAGCATAATTAAAATTAAATTAATTAATATTAAATTATAAAGATATGAATATTATATGTCTTAATATTTGTTAAATATTCTTTATTAAATTATTTAATGAATTAATAAATTAGAGTTAAAATTCTAATCAAAATTTAATATATTTTTGTTTATGATTTATAATTGTTGCTAAATGTGTAATTATAATTAAGAAATTTTCTCTCAAATTGGATTGTTAAAATTCTTTCTGTTTCAATATTAATATTATAAAACTATTTTAAATAAAATTTAAGAATTAGATCTCTTTTCTTTTATATTTAAATAATTATATACATAAATTTTGAAAATAAAAATTAATATTCTTTCTTGCTCTATGATATCACTGCCAATCATGCCATATAATGCTTGTTTATCGTAAGAACGCAAGCTCAGATTCATCATATTGCTCTGTAAAACATTGATCATATATCAATAAGACCATAAATGAAATATAAACACCATAAAAATAGAAGAAATTTTTCAGATATGGACGGATTGTATCATATAACTGAACAAGGGGAAACTGCCAAAAGTCAAAAGAACCTGGCATATCAATCAAAAGTAAATAAGAAGAATCGAAGCATATGCAAGCCTTCTTCTGTTTCTGAATCATCAACCAACTGAACCCAGAAATGAAGGAAATGGGTCTAGCAAACTTATCAGAGGTTTGACAAAGTTCGTACTTGCTTCTGCGTAACCATATCAGGTTCTAAACCAAGAAAAAGCCATGAAAAGACAAAGTTCAGTTGCTCCTCTGATGCAATTGTTGGTGTTCCTCCTTACAATCGAACATTTATTGGATAAGCCGACCATCAAATGACCACTAAACGAATGAAGCAACAGATGGGCGAGGTGAGACGGTGAGAGAAAATGAGAGAAAGTAAAGAAGAATCTAGAGAAAGAGGAATGAAGCAGTGAGAGAGTAAAATCAACGAGGGTAAAATGGACTTAAAAAAAAACAATTCAGCTGATGAGGGACGAAACGCTCCTACACAGAGCTTATTAAAAATCAGCTGGTTGGGTTGAATCAGCCAACCCAACTAGCTTTTTACCAAACAAGCTTATGAATTTTTTTATAAAGTCAACCAGTTAAACTAACTTGACCAGCTAAAAAAGAGCTGATAAGCTCTTTACCAAACACACCCATAATGCGGTACAATTGTCTAGTTCCGGTCTAGCATCGTGTTGATGCCCATGTAATGTACTTTGTCCTCTTTCTTAATAATTTTATGATTATATAACTTTAGCTTCCTTTTTAAATTAAAATTATAATATATTATGGGTTATCTTTTAAGGTTAAATACTTGAGATTGTTTTTTACTTTAATTATTATGTTTTAGAAATTATCGCTTTCAATAGTATTCAGTCGTGTTTTGTTATTAAATGGTTGAACAATTTAATTATAATAATCAAATTACATTATAAAAATAAAATCAAATTATGATTAACTCTAATGTAATTAACTTTGTACTTTATTAATAACGACTCAAAACAAATATATACTTTGATGATTTATGGTAGGAAATGAGAGATGCGATTGTCATTGATTTATTACAAATTATATATGCATCCATTCATATAAACTATATATCTACATTTATTGGAAGGAAAGAAGATACAATCTTAGTGTTATATATAACAACAACATTCAATAGAAATCTTGCTAAGATATGGAGTCTAGGAGGGTTCAACGAGACGCAATTTTACCTTTAACTAGTAGAGATGTTATTTCTAAATGACTCGCAAGAATTAATGAAAATAAAATAAATAAATAAGTAAATTTAATTTAATAATAACAACAACAACAACAACATAAAACATGATAAAAGTAACTAATACATAGAAATAATAGTAAAAATAAAATAGAAATAATTAATAGAAATATTAATACTCATTATAATAATACCAATACTAATACTAATAATAAAGATACAAATAAAAGAGTAGCGAATAGTAGTAATAATAATATGTATTACCATCTAGGCTAACTATAAAAGACAAGAGTTGAAAATATAAAAGAACTAATAAGATCTCTTTACGAGAGATTCTTTACCCGAATCTTAACAAGCCAAAGTTTCCTATTTCAGATCATGTCTTCGGCAAGTTCTAATATTGTCATATCTTTTTTTTAAATCATCTCCCCCAAATTCTTTTTAACCCTCCATTCTTTTCTCTTATAATCTCTAAATACGATCATTTCACATTGTCTTACCGAGCATCTTAATATCTCCTCTTAACATGTCTAAACTGCGTAAGTCTTGTATCTCTTAATTTATCTATAATATCAGCTACCTTTAATTTGTCCCTAAAATGATTTCCTTACCTTATCACTTTTAGTAAATTTGCACATTCAACGTAACATCCTCGTCTCTTTTACTATTAACTTATAATTATAAACTTGTTTGATAGACTAATATTTCGCCTCATAAAACATCGACGACCTAATCACTAAATGATATAACTTGCTTTTAAGCTTAGAGACTTATCTATAATATCAGCTACCTTTAATTTGTCCCTTAAATGACTTTCCTGACCTTATTCCTTTTAGTAAATTTGCACATTCAACGTAACATCCTCATCTCCTTTACTGTTAGCTTATAACTATTAAACTTGTTTGATAGACTAATATTTCGCCTCATAAAACACTGCCAACCTAATCACTAAATGATACAACTTGCTTTTAAGTTTAAGTAGTATTTTCTTGTCACACAAAACTCGACCTCGAAACTTTTTTAAAGAAATTTTAAACCTCAAATTGGGCTAGAATTTGAACCTCTTGACCAACTCAATTGTTTTGACTTTTGAGTTAAACAATATCGTTTTAAAATTTTTAAATATATTTAATCAGACTTAATATATAATTGATCAAGTTTCAACCTAAATTCTTGAGTCTAATTGGACTTTAAACTAGATTTAGGTTAAAATTTAAAATATATTTAATTAGATTTAATCAATAATTGATCGAGTATCAACCTAAAATATCGAGTCTAATCGGACTTCAAACTATATTCTGTTCGAACATAGATTTTAAAACCTAACTCGACACATTGCTCACCCTGTAGATTAAAGTGAAATTTGTGTTATGCCTGTTATAAAAGATAGAAATAATATGGTGTACCACTAATTGTATATGCACCATTTAATAGTTAGTGTACATATGGTTTGGTTTGGTTTTACCTAACACAAGAATGAAGTAGGTGGTTATTGGTTAGGTTTTACCTAACACAAGAATGAGGTAGATGGTTATTGGTTAGGTTTTACCTAACAAAAGAATGAGGTAGATGGTTATTGGTTAGGTTTTACCTAACACAATAACATATATGGAGTTGGTGGTCACATGTGTATTAGGTGGTTAAAATGTACTATAAATAGAAGAGTTAACTTGATGTAAGATACACCATTTTTTCATAAGAAGAATTCTCCTCTCTCAAATATTCTTACATTTTAGTTTCGATTTTATAACACGTTATCGACACGAAGCTCTCATTTCTAAAATTCAACTTATCAACATCAAGCAATCGTAAGGTTCTTCCGCTCACCTACATCGCATAAACGTTATTCGGTTTATGTACATCAAACAAACGTAAATTCTTCCGCTTATTTATCCTAGTTACGATGTTGTTAAAATAAAGTTCTTCTTTTATCTACATTAATTCTACTTATGATATGATTAAAACAAATTATAGATTTACTCATTTTTTTACCTTCTTTAAATAATAAAAGTTATTACCACCTCTAAATACGTAATTTATTCTATAGTATAATCATCGATTTTAAAATAAAATAAAAATAAAATGTATAACGCTATATATATAACGGTAATATATATATATATATATATATAACGGTAAATTTATAACGGTTAGGTAACGTAAAAAATTTTCTTCTATAAATAGATACCACTCCTTCATAATTTACTTCATCCCTACACACTATTTCTTACCTCAAATTTCTTAAAAAAAATTCAAATGTTGTCCGCTATTTCATTTTTTGTATCATTATCATCATTATATATCTTTATTTCATTCTTAGTGTAGAGCTAAATAATTCAGTTCGATATATTTTCTCTTAGTAAAACCATGTATTATGATCCCTATGTTGCTTCTTGGCATAACATTTGAGCAAGGCATGTAATTTATTTAATGTAATATCGATTTAAATACATGTATTAATTATTTCTCTATATAGTTGCCAACATGTCCAATCTTGCCAAAAATTGAGTTCATTGCTTCGATGTCATGCGGGCCATAATTATATGCCGTGGATGATTGATGTTGAAATGCATCTTGAATCAATGGATCTTTTAGATACCATTAAAGAAAATAATACAACATCAAAACAAAATAAAGCCAAAGCGATGATCTTCATTCGTCGTTATCTTGATGAGGGATTAAAAAGAGAATACCTCATGATTAAAGATCCAAGTCATTTGTGGAAAAATTTACAAGAAAGATATGACCATTAAAAGGAAGTTTTACTTCCGGCTTCTCGTGATGAATGGAGCGCTTTACGCTTCCAAGATTTTAAAAAGGTCAATAAGTATAACTCAGCTATGTTTAGAATTGTCTCACAACTAAAATTTTATGGGCAAACAATCACTGAGGAAGATATGTTAGAAAAAACATACTCCACCTTCCACGCATCGAATGTAACCTTGCAACAACAATATCGAGTCTTGGATTTAAAAATACTCGACCGATTTCATGCCTTCAGTAGTCGAGAAGAATAATGAACTTTGATGAAAAATCATCAATCTCGCCTCATCGGGCGCGACAACATTTCCAGAAGCAAATATAGCAATTTGAAATAAAAGAAAAAATCATCATGGGCCTAATCGTGGTCGCGTGTGCGTTCGTGGTCGTGACCATGGTCGTAACTACATTAATGGTCGTGGTCGTGGGCGGGCGAGGAAGTTATCCATATAACTCTCTTCAAAGAAATAATGAGCTACCACAATAACAAGCACCATATTAATGATGTTCATGGAAGTTCTTATAGGACTTCGGAGATTCTTGCCTTAGATGTGGTCCAAAAGGACATTGGGCTAAAGTTTGTCGAGTTCTCGAACATCTATGTCGCTTATACAAAGCATCCTTAAAAGGGAAAGAAAAGGAAGTGAATTTTACCGAACAACACCCTTTAGGTTATTCAACCGACTTTGGTACTTTTGATTTTGATTTCATTGATAATCATAATCCTTCGATGACTCTACATATCCGAATGCTTTGGATTTCTTGATGATTTTGTGGATCGTGGCATTGTTGGTGGCGAGCAATGGAAATTAAAATAACGTACTTATGTTTGTGTTAAGTATTATTATGCTTATTATGTCACTCAGTTTCAATTGCTTGTTATGTTACTAGTTTCAATTACGTGATTGTTTTAAGTTAACATAACATCTTTTTCTTTATTCTTGTGCAATTTTCTCATTAGATTATTTATTTTTATGCGAAGTTTTGATATGGAACGCTTTGCAAGAGGAGCGGAAAATAATGATAATTTATGCATACCAGATAAAGGGCACAACGCATTAATCGCCCGTAAAGATAAAAGTTCTTTTCATAATTAAAACCAATAAAAATAATTGTGAACACAATATCAGGTCCTACAGACTTAATTGAAGGAATTGGCAAGGCAAATTTCACATTACCAAATGGCACAAAGTTCACAATACATGATGCCTTATTTACCAAAGTCTAAAAGAAATTTGTTGAGTTTTAATGATATATATTCTCATCAATATGATACTCGGTTTGAATCGAGGGAAATATGAAATATATGTATCTTACAACTGTAAATCAGAAAGATAAACATATTGGAAAACTACCAATGCTCCCTACCGGATTGCATTATACATATATAAATGTGATGGAATCTAATATGGCGTTGAAAGAAAACACATTGATCCTTCAATGATATCTATTCGGCATGATCGTCTGGGTCATCCAGATCAACAATGATGCTAAAAATAATTGAGAATACACATGGACATCCATTGAGTAATAAAATGATTACTCAAATAAATAAGAGTTCATGTACATCTTGTTCTCTTGAAAACGATCATAAGGCCATCACCACTAAAATAAAATTGGAATCACTGCTTTTCTTGAATTTATTCAAGGTGATATATGTGGACCAATTCATCCACCATGTGGACCATTTCGATATTTTATGGTATTGATAGATGCCTCCAGCAGATGGTCTCACGTTTGTCTACTATCAAACTCGTAATATGGCATTTCTAAGATTTCTTACACAAATTATTAAATTACGAGCACAATTTTCTGACTATACAATAAAGAAAGTCAGACTCGATAATGCTGGTGAATTCACATCCCAAACTTTCAATGACTATTGTATGTCAACTGGGATTAGGGTCGAGCATCCTGTTGCTTCATGTGCATACTCAAAATGGTTTAGCTGAATCTTTAATTAAACGCCTTTAGCTTATTCTAGAACCATTGATGAGAGAACAAAGCTTCAATTTCCATACGGTCATGCAATTTTACATGCCGAGGCATTAATTCGCATCCGACCAAGTGCATATCATACATACTCCCACTACAACTTGCATTTGGTCAAGAGCCAAATATCTCTCATTTGAGAATTTTAGTTGGCAAGATATGTGCCTATCAGCACCACCACAACGTAGTAAAATGGAACCTCAAAGAAAATTGGAGATATATGTCGGCTATGAAAGTAAATCTATTATTAGATATCTTGAACCTCAAACGGATGATATGTTTACAAGACGTTTTGTTGATTGTCATTTGATGAAAATACTTTCCACATTGGGGAGATAATAAACACCGATGAAAGAAATTACATGGTGCGAACCATCATTATCAGATCTTGATCAACGACAAAACAATGCGAAATGTGAAAGAATTGTGCATTTGCAAAGAATTGCAAATCAATTACCAGATGCTTTCACAGATACAAAAAGAGTGACTAAATCATTTATACCAGCTGTAAATGCTTATGCTCGGATTGAAATCCCAAAAGGACAATATGAGAACATGGCCACTCATGAATCTACGACACGCATGAAGCGTGGTAGACCAATCGGTTCCAAAGATAAAAATCCTCAAAAAAGAAAAGAAGCAAATGTGATTAATGACCCCAAGATAGATAAAAGTGTTCCTCTAGAAACACAAGATGAGGATAGTGTCCCAGAAGAGATATAAACTGACATTAATCAAGAAATCGCAATTAATTATATTCACACAAAAGAATTATGGAACTGGAATGATATGAAAGAGATTGATGAAATATTTTCTTATGCTATAGCATGTGATATCCTCAATGAAAATGAAGATCCCGAACCAAGATCTATCATTGAATGTCAAAATAGACATGATTGGGTTCAATGGAAAGATGCTATTGAGTGAATTAAATTATCTTAACAAGCGTAATGTGTTTGGACCTATTGTCCTTACACCCCAAAGTGTAAAGCCCGTAGGTTACAAATGGGTTTTTGTTCAAACGAAATGAAAAAATGAGATTGTGAGATACAAAGCTCGACTTGTTGCACAAGGTTTTCTCAAAGACCCTAATTGACTATGAACAAACATACTCTCCTGTTATGGATACAATTACGTTTAGATATTTAATCACCAACAGTTCTTCGAAACCTAAAATGCGTCTTATGGATGTCGTAACATACTGACTCATGCGGATCACTGATAGTGATATTTATATGAAAATCCTCGAAGATTCAAAATGCCCGCAGCATTAAAATCACAACCAAAGGAAATGTATTCGATCAAATTGCAAAGATCCTTATATGGACTAAAGCAACTGACGCATGTACAATCGCCTGCGAGTATCTATTAAAGAAAGGATATGTAAATAGTCCTATTTGCCTCTTGCGTTTTTATAAAGAAAACAACATCCGGATATGTGATTATCATTGCCTATGTTGACGATTTGAATATCATTGGTACTGCTAAAGAAATCCAAGAAACAAAGGTGTACTTAAAGAAGGAATTTGAAATGAAAGATCTTGGAAAACTAAATATTGTCTTGATCGCAAATTGAACATAGAACAAGCGGAATCTTTGTGCATCAATCGACATATACGTAAAAGGTATTGAGGCGTTTTAATATGGATAAAGCAACTCCATTAAGTACACCAATGGTTGGTAGATCGCTTAATGTTGATAATGATTCATTTCGCCTCGAAGAAAAACGAAGAAGTTCTTAATTCAAACGTCATATCTAAGTGCGATAGAGCTCTCATGTATCTTCGCTAATTATCTTAGACTCGATATAGCTTTTGTTGTTAATCTACTAGCAAGATTTAGTTCATCTCCTACGAAAAGGCACCGGAATGGAATTAAACATCTATTCCGTTATCTTCGAGGTACAATTGATTTGGGATTATTTTACACTAAAATGTAAAACAAGTTTTGGTTGGTTATGCAGATGCAGTTACTTATCGATCCGCATAAAATCGGATCCCAAACCTAAGTTATGTATTTACGTATGGAGGCACTGCAATTTCTCGACGCTCACGTAAACAAACACTTGTTGCTACTTCTTCAAATCATGCTGAAATCATTGTACTTCATGAAGTAAGTCGAGAATGTGTATGATTAAGGTCAATGACGCACCACATTTTAACAACTTGTGACTTATCGACCAACATAGAACCAACAATCATATTTGAAGACAATGCATGTATCGCTTCAAATAAATGAGGTTATATCAAAAGTGATAGAACCAAACATATCCTTCCAAATTTTTCCAATTCACCCAAGATCTGAGACAAGAGCAAAGAAATCAACAACTAGTATATTCAATCAAGCAACAATGTCTGCAGATCTTTTCACAAAGGCACTTACTATACCTTTCGGAAGCATGTCCACTAGATGGAATGCGACATCTAAGAAATTTATGAGGAAGAGCTCATCGTGTTAAATGAGGGGAGCTTACGTAGCTTGCACTATTTTTCCTTTATCATGGTTTTTATCCCACCGGGTTTTCCCGATAAGGTTTTTAACGAGCGCAACACCAAATGCGCTTAAAGGTCGTAGAAGAGGCAATTATATGGCACACCAAGGGGAGTGTTATAAAAGATAGAAATAATATGATGTATCACTAATCAGATATGCACCATTTAATAGTTAGTGTACATATGGATTGGTTTGGTTTTATCTAACACAATAATGAAGAGGTGGTTATTGGTTAGGTTTTACCTAACACAAGAATGAGGTAGATGGTTATTGATTAGGTTTTACCTAACAAAAGAATGAGGTAGATGGTTATTGGTTAGGTTTTACCTAACACAATAACATATATGGATAAAAGTGGTCACACGTGTATTAAAGTGGTTAAAATGTCTTATAAATGAAGGGTTAACTCATGTAAGATACACCATTTTTTATAAGTTAATTCTCTCTTAAATATTCTTATATTTTAGCTTCGATTTTATAACAATGCCTACTTTCTTAGATAATCAAACTTCAAAGAGTTTAGAGTCAAACTCGGAGGGTATAGTATGGGTACTGATTGATGACTCTTGTTTGATTCTTATTCGTTGCAATTTAAGGCTATGCGATAACGAAAGAAATGGGAAGCGCTGAAGTTTCTGAAAAGGAAAAGTGTCCACCCCATATCCAATCTCCACTACCTTACGTATGGAAGTCCAAAACTCAATACTGCACGGATCCTACAGCAGCCTTCTTTTGATTCTGTCGCCTGATACTTAGACAATAAATAATTTACAAAGAAATGAGAATTATATTTTAATATTTTAAATAATATTATAAAATTTTAAATTTTAAATATTAAATTTCACTATGACTAAGTTTTTAATTTAAAAATATAGAACATATAATAAGAATAATAGCAAAAAATTTATTTGTATAATGGATTAGCAATCCTAATTTAAAAGAAAAGTAATAAAATTGTTACATTACACCATACTTAAAGTTGGAAAAGGCCTCTTTTGATATCTCTTTATTACTTTAACTGTTTCGTAATTTAATTGTAATTAATTAATTTTATATTATATTTACTTACAATAAAATTAATTAAATCAATAAATTTAATTAATAATTTATTTAATAAAATAAAATAATAAAATAAAATATATAATTATATATTGTAATTCTATTCTATTTGTATATTCTGTATTCTATTTATATATTATAAAATATTATAAACGTATTCTCTATTTAATATTTATTAATATTTAATTTATATTTTTAACTATATTGGAATTAATATAATGATATATGGTAATTAATATAATGATATATGGATGTATATATAATAAATAAAATTTCTCATATCTTATTTACCATATTATTCTATTTATTATATATAATTTCTATATTATATAGAATTTCCATAATATATAGAGTTTATTATTATTATTATTGTTATTATTATTATTATTATAAAGTTTAAAACTTAATTATTGTGAAATTAAATATCTAAAATCTAATTTCTCATAGTATTAGATTCAAAGGATTTGTGCACTGCTCAAGACAACATAATAACATTCATTTAAAAACAAAAGAATAGACTATTCGAGAGGAAAATGCGAGATATTAGAGATGTTAAAGATGATGACTCAACATCCACTATAATCCCTAGCCTTCATAAGTTGTATATTTTATTAAAGTTATGTTTATTATTATTATTATTATTGTTATTATTATTATTATTATATGTTCTATATTTTATTAAAATTATAAACTTAATTGTTATTATTATTATTACTAATATTACTTTATTTCTCCATATTAATCAAATTGAAATTCATTTTTATAGTATAGCATTATCGCACTGATGTTTGATGAAGGAAAGTAATAATAAAAGATGACAGTTTGAATAATTTGTAATAACTTTTAGACACAATCATCTTTTCGTCCCTATTGTTCTCACTCAGCAAATCGATTTTAACATTTTCAAAAACAATAGTTTGAATTCAATCCGCTAATCCAATCAATTTATTAACAAATATGATTATTACCAGTTTGATTTGTTCAAATAATCAAATATCTCTCAATCACGAAAAATAGTTGATAAGTCACTTACCAAATAAGATAAGGCTTAAGTCTATCAAATATGTCTTAGGTAAAGATGTTAACTATATAGTATTACTATTAAATAAGTAATATTCAGTAAAAATATTTTTATTATTCTAAATATATATATTTAATGGCTTTATAACAATTTATGGATTAAGTTTGCTCAGTTTAATTTTGTTGAATAAATTATCTAATAAATAATAACTTAAAAACTACGATTGAAATAAAATCAAATCTTAAAGAGATATATAACAATTTTGAGAAAAAAATTACAACGATGCAAATAATAAAAATATAATGTAATTAATTAAAAAACAAAACTATTAATTATTGAATTATATTAGGATGGGCACCTTCTAGTTGCTCTCTGATTCATTTATCAACTGACAACTACCCAATTCTGACAGAACAGAAAAGTATGGATTGCCAACCCCACGTCCCTGACAGTTGAAATATAGTATTTGATTATTACGTGGATCGATCCAATATAGGATAAGTGCTGCACATTAGTTACGTAAGTAGTGTTTTAAAAATCAAAGCAAGTTAAAATTTTAATATAGGATAAGTCCTGTACATTAGTTACGTAGGTAATGTTTTAAAAATCAAAGTAAGTTAAAAATTAAAGATTTAAAATATTTAACTAATCTTAGCCTTAGTAGAATTTTTGTCAATATAACTTTTCCGTAAATTTGTTCTGAGTAAAACTTTTTAAAAAACTAGTTGATTATTTAGGTGAAATTTAAAAATAGATTTTTTGAAAGAGTTTCATATAATAAACTGTTCGTAACATAAAAATAAAAATTACTTTTAATTTTAATTATTTTTATATAAAATTATTTATGTATATAAAATAATTTAAATCATATTAAACAAAATAAAAATACAAAACACAATATATTAATTATTATATAATTTAAATAATATGAATCATAAATGAAAATATATCTAACCTGATTATAACATGAGTAAAATTAATATAAAAATAAATATTAAAACTTATAAAAAGCTAATTAATATTATATAAATCATAAAATAAATGTGAAGATGTGTTTGTGAGTATTGTGGGAATTAAATGTTAAATATAAAGATAAAAGGGACTGAAAATAAGATCATTAATTGATTTGAAAATCTAATTTTAAAAGTGCTTTTTAGAAACTTTAAATTTGAGCTTATTAAAAGTTGTATTTTGATTGTTAAAAAGTCATATCTATTAAAATTTACTTTTTTATTTTACAGTCAAATATTCATTTTTTTAAAAAGACTTTTATTGTAAAAAAGTTTATTGACATCTCGTCGATCTAAACATGCACTCAGATTGTTATAAAATTGATTAAATATTGAATAAAATTTAAAAATATCAAAATTTAGATTTTAATTAGAAATATTATATAAAATAATTTGATTTATTACAGTTTATAAGAATTTATTAATTTAAAATGTTTGATTTTAACAAAAGAATTATTAAAATAATTGAGCCAAAAGTTAGAAAAATTTTATGATTAGACCAATTAAGTTTTTTAATGATTAGTTGTAAGGAATTAAACGTTGTATTGTTTGTTTGATTTCATCCAACCTGTCAAGAGATATTTTATTGCATATCCATTTGCACTTTTGCTGATAAGAAAAGGGACGTCTGAAAGTTGCAACTTTGTAAATTCATACAACTTGTAAATTATATAATCGAGTTGTTCTTGATTTCCAAATGTTGTTGAGTAGGACCGTTCTTCACTTTCTATGAAAAAGTTTGTAATTTGCAACTTGTCAATTGGATCCAACAACTATATCTTATCACCGAGTTGTGCTTGATTTCTAAACAGTGTTGAGTATGGCCTTTTTTCATTTGATATGACAAGTGTTGAATTTCATATTTAAAAAAGAAGAAAGGAGAAATCACTTATATAGTAAGAACTTTTTCATTTAGTATAAGTAGTAAATAAGGATGAAATTTGGGATTAATTCTTAAGTTTCTATTTTCGTGTGTCATCGTGTGCCCTGAAACTATCTATCAGTTAATTAATTTTTAATAGATGGATAGTCAAGGGTGGTTATTTCTAGTTTCGTATATCACCCTATGTCCGAAACTATCAATCCATCCATTATGAAGGTGGAGGGATGTTGTTCCTATTTTCACATGTCACAATATGCCCAAGACCATCCTGCCATTCGTTAATATTTAATGGATGGAAGGATGGGCTTGTGAACATTGTCGGACTCGAAAACGAAAACAACTACCCTTTATCTTAAAAATTAGCTCATTTATGGATTTAGATTTAGGTGTTTTAGGTAGATCTGAGTCAAACAAATCAAACTTAGATTCAATTAAAAAGAAATAATTTTATAATTTAAACTTTTTAAAAATTGACAGGACTGACCTATTGTCATCCACTTTTTAACTTTTATATTCAAAAAAGAAGAAAATGAAATTGCTTACATAGATTTATGTGAATTTTTCTTAATTACTTTTTAACTTATGGTATTCTTAAATTTGAAATAGAGTTATTATTGAATTAATCGTTTGTTATGGATAAAGGGTTAAGGAGTGATGTCCACATCAATATTGTGACTAATGGGCGATTTTTAATAAGTTTTAATTTGATTAAATATAAAAATAAAAATCTATGAATTATAAATTTGTTTTGATAAAGACATAAAATATTATATCGAAAAAGGATATAAAAGGTTAAACATCAATAAATATATAAAAGAATACTAAATTTTTTATTAATTCAGTATAAAATTGAGATGTGACATTTTATTTTAAACCAATTAATTTTTACATTTATCATTTTCTTAAAATTTTATAAATTTTATGTTTTGATTCGTGAAATCATTTAAAATTCTTCAAATATTTTATGGTTAATTTATATGAGATAAACTAAAATTATTTATGAGTTGAAAATTACTAAAAACACTCAAAAGTTCATCATCACTATATCATCATTATTAAAACTCAGTTGAAGTATCGTTAATGCGATATTTGAGAAGTTCGTAATACGTAATCTTACTTATTACGCTTAAAAATGAAAGTTATAAATTTTCTCTTTTTAAAATAATAAACTATTTTTATGAAAATTATTTGGTGTTATAAATTAGGAGGGTGTTTGTTTCATTTTATTTTTAGTTTTAATTTTAAAATTTTGTTTTCAAATTTAGTAAAAATCTTGTTTATTTGAGTTTTTACTTTCTGTTTTTAGTTTTGGTTTCTTCCTATTTTCAAAAATTATAAAACCATAAAAAGTTATTTTTGTTTCTTTTCTTAAGATATGATTTATTATCATTTAAATATTTATTTTAATAAAATTATGAATAGTTTAATTCAACATTATATTTATATATTTAATAAATTTAAAATTATGATGAATAATTTAATTTAATTTTATAATTAAAGTATATATAATTAAATTTAAAAATATAAATATTCAAATAAATTTTGATTTAATAATTAAAATAAATTTTAATTTATAAATAAAATTTTAATTTATAAATTATTTATTTTATTAATAATTTGTTAATAAATATTGTATACAAAATTAAAAAATTTATTTAATTAAAAATTATCCTTAAATTTTATATTACCAGTAATAACGTATTGTGTCGTCTGTGTAATGCAATTTGGGGTATGCTGCAAAATGGACGCGGAAGTGGAAATTTCAATCACGGCTCATCGTAACGTCCGGTGCGGCTGCGCACGTGACACGCAAGATCGATTCGCCGCTTCGCGGCTCCTCGTCAGTTCTAGTTTTTCTTTTAGAAGTCTTAACTCTTAACACAACTCTTAACACAAACGATCTCGCTTCCCTTCCATGCGCACATGCATCATCATTTTGGTATGCACATACGTGTACCGAAAAGAAAAAGGCGACATGATTCGTCAATTACGAAGTCATCATAGATACGAAAACATAAAATAATATGTAGAATTACTTCTAATTAATAAAAATTATTTCTAAATAACTTACATTAATAAGTAAAAAATCAAATAAATTTATAAAATAAAGAATAAATAATTAGTTGTAATGAAAGATACTAAGTAAAATTAAATAAATACAAATATGTATTTAATAAATGGTTAAAATGAAAAATCAAACAAATACATAAATAAAATAAAATAAATAATAACTAGAAAGATAAATAAATATATCATCGCAATAAACGGAATGCGAAAAAGTCGATAATACGATTCTTACTCTTACATAATAAAGAGATCGTCTCTAATAAATCCACATGCAGATATAATAGTAAAATAGTGATTAATTATGATAACATGAATAATCATAAATATAATAATAATAATAATAATAATAATAATAGTTATTAGTGATAGTTGTAAAGATGGTGAATAATAATAATAATAATAATAATAATAAATTCTCTTTTTTAATATTAATTTAAAATATTTTAGAAAATGTGTAATATTTAATTTAGTATCCCTTATTATTATTATTATTATTTAAGGAAAATGAGTTAAATTAGCTGAAAAAGGGGAAAGAAGGTTACACGTATACACTACATGGTGGAACACGTCATGATTGTGGTCCACAGAAGTCAAAGGATCATATAATCATTTGCCTGTGGGGATTCAACAATTGCTAAAACGTGAATGGGCTTGTAAAAGTTAGGCGCTAGTAGAGTTGTGAATTCGCTAGCATATCATGGTAGGTAACTAGATCTTAGCATCTATTAGTATTAAAATCTGATTGTGGGTTGCTTTGCTATCCTACTAGAGGATATAACTAGGGTATCTTTTCCCTGATTAGTAGCTTACTCTGTTTGTATTTCTTCCTGAGCCAATATATATATATATAGTCAATTAAATCTCTATAATATTTAGTATAATATAGCAATTTTTTTAAACAGAGGAATTCATTGGGTAAAATTCTAGATTGACATAATAGACTGTAAATTATATCAAATCGGTACTCAATATCAGGCAAGTCTTATACAATAGGCTCGATCGAGAATGTAAATAAGAGGATTTATTAAAGTCAAAAGTTTAATTAAATACTCAAATCTTGTGAATCAACGAAGTAGATTTTTTAGATCAATTAATGAGCCTTTTTTTTGTCTCTTTTGCTCCTATATTTTACATATAATTTCCACAATACTCATAAACTCATCTTCACATTTATTTTGCAAATCCATATTCACTAAATGATTTAGTTAGATATATTTTCATTTATGTTTTATATGGTTTAAAATTATATAATAATTAATACAATGTGCATTGCATATTGTATAATATACTTTAAATAATATTTTTATGCATAAATAATTATTATTACAAAATAAAATATAGTTAAAAATTAAAAGTATTTTTATTTTATGTTGCAAAATAATCTACTATAAAGCTTTTTGAAAAGCTTATTTTAAAATAATAGTCAAATAGTCAACTAACTTCTTAAAAAGTTATTTTCTAAAAGATCTACAAAAAGATTTAACAAAAAACTCTACTAGTATAAGCTCAACCAAATAGAGGCTAAATATAATATAAAATTTAAAATAAAAATAAAAATAAAACTATATTTCGATATTATTGTTTACTTAAAACTTATAAAATTTGAAACATGTTTAAAGAAAGTCAATAAGAATATATAATTTTATTCTAACTTCTTTTTAATATCCTTTACATATACTCTTTATAGTTTAAATATTATTTTAATGCATTCTTAAAGTATTTTAAGCAAATTTACTTTATTAACCAAATTCTTGATAAAATAATAATTAATTTTAACAATAATAATTTAAAAATTTTCAATTAAAATGAGGTGATAAATAAAGATACGAAAATTTGACAAATATAATTTATGATTGAGATTAAATAAATTTAGTGTTTTAAAGATTAAAATAGTAATATATTTTAAAATAATATTTTAATTAAAATATAAAAATATAAATAAATAATATAAAATATAAAATATAAAAATCAATTAAATTGTGTGAAAGATTAAAAAAAGAAAAGAATTTTTAATACGTCAAAACATTGAAACTGACAGAGGAGGAAAATTTGTTGTCTTAGGTAGGTCCCACATTTAAAAATGGTGGGACTCACATGCTGTAAAGGCGTCGAATGAGTTATTAACCGATTTTTATAAAAAAATTGGGCGATTTTTAGTAAACCAGCCGGTTTATAACTTAATCGGCTGATTTTTACTTATAAGGGTTATAAATATAAACCGGACCGAAAATTAGGCTGGTTCATATTTATTCCGGTTGAACTAGTCAGTCTGGTTCAATTTTTTAATCATTACTATTAATATATAAAAGTGGTGCCAAAAAATGAATTTAAGTTATGGAAATAATTTCTAAATGAAAAGGTATTCTTTTAATATTTAAATCAAAATTTAAATATTGATAAAATAAGAGATTGATATGATAGGTATATCGGTAAAATTAAAGACATAAAATAAAAAGTTTAAGATTTAAAATATTTAATTTATATTAAATTGTCATAAAATTTGTTCAGTTATAAATTTAAAGAAGAAGATGTATTATGAAAAGAAGTTAAATTTTGACCTTATTAAATAAAAATTAATTACTTTATCTTGATTTATAAAAATTAATGGGTTAATTTTAAAAAATCAAACTTTTGCTAATTTTATAATTATAGCTCAATTTTAAAAATAGTAATAAAATATTCAAACTTTCAATTAGTTTCTTCGTTAAATTTGCTGACCTGATATGTACGCTTTCAAAAACTTTATTATTAGTATACTTCAGTAGTAGTTAACAAAACAAATCTTAATTAATGAAATGACGTTGTATTTTGTGTTTAATAGTATTTTGTGTCTATTTTGAATTTTTCTTAGGAGATATTAAAATAAAAATACGTTAAATAGCACAAAAGAAGTTTTGTATCAATTGAAATCGAAGATTTTTAAATAGTAGAATTGTAAATATAATTTATTTCTTTTTCGATTTATCTTAGGAGATATTATGATAAAAATAGGTTAAGTTGCACAAATGAATTTTTGTATCCAATTCAAATAAAATGGATATTATTCATTTTTATAATCATAATTATCATTTTAAAATGATTATAATTGTTAGCGAATATTCATAATTGTTAGTGTTACAAATAAAATATTTATGAAATAAAATAAATAAAAATAATTCTTCCTAGATAAATCTACATCTTGAATAAAATGTCATTAACACGACTGAAACAACCTCTTATTCATCATAGTGGACAGAATGGATTGGAGGACCACTAATGTTTTCTTCGTGAAAAAGGCTGGGCTAATTATCATTATTAGGTCATAAGAGGCTCTATATAATTCTAGTTATTCTTCTTCGAACTTACTCAAAATAGATTTTATCATTTTATCCTTCAAACTTATCGAAATTGGAAAGATGTTAATATGAACAAAGAGTCAGACCGTGGAATTCTTTTCATAATTCACAAATTTAATGAAGTAATATTTGAAGATTTATATTAAATAAAATTTAAATTATGAAATATAATAATCATGTAAATTATTTTAAAAATAGAAGACATTCAAACTAAATATTTTAATAATAATTTAACATTTTATATCCTTAAAAAATCTAAAAATAAAGAAAGTCCAAATCCAATATCAAACACCCACCACATACACACACCCACCGTTCAGAGCAAATTCGTGACCAGTGTCACCATTTGCTTTAAGATAAGCTGAGGAATCAAAACAGCCTCTCATTAATGGAATCACCTTTTTCGTGTATGAAAATGAAACTCAAATGGAGACTTTTAGGTTATGGTAGGTGGTCCTCTTCCCAAACCTGTTTTTTTTCCACTTTCCACCACATCTTCTTCGTGGCTGAGGACATGTTCTTTCTTGTTTGCGGTGACCAGGTTGTCCTCGGTTAAGTAATCGTCATTTGTCACGTTCAGCTTTCCCGTGATCGCGCGAGCCATCTAAGGCCATGTGCAATGTCTCTTCTTGATGTGTGCATATTAGCACTAATCTTAGGGACGTTTGGTTTGAGCACGAAGTTGGGTATGAATATGGATATAATAATAGAAGAGAATGGGAATGAAAAATAAAAAATGATGTTTAGATTATAACTTGAGTCACGTATTATACTAATAATGTTATTTGGTTTGTAGATTAATTTTAATGAAAGATAATATATACCTTATTTCATATTATTATTATTATTATTATTATTATTATTACAAAATTTATAATAATAATAATAGTAATAATAATAATAATAAGATAATTAATTTCAGATAATAATAATGATGATGATAATATTAATAATAAATTAATAATAAGTTTAAAATTTATAATAATAAATAATAATAATAAGAAAATAATTAATAATTAATAATAATAATAATAATAATAATAATATTGATATTGATATTAATATTAATAATAACAACAACAATAATTAATAATAATAATAATAAGTTTAAAACTTAATAATAATAATAATAATAATAAAGATGATGATGATGAGTGATGATGATGAGTAAGAATAAAATTGCTTATGTAGGAAGGGATATAAATAAGAACTACTAGATTGGAATGAAAACTCTACAAACAATCTTTTGGAGGGTTTAGTGGATTCCCAAATTTAATGGAATAAATCCATTTCTAATTGAAAATCTCAAAGCAAACAATATTTTTTACTATTATTCCATTCCTTCATTCCCAAACCCTCAAACCAAACACTCCCTTATAATAATGTAACTAAAACTTAAAGACTGATTAATAGGAATGGTAAAAATTGGGTTAATTAATAGATTCAGCTCAAGCTTTGACTATTTAATCTTATCGGAGTGATTGATTTGGTTGGACCTGAAATTCAAAATCTAACTAAACTAGAACCAAAAGTCTCAAACCCTATTAACACGAACCCGAATATAGATTTGTAAAACTCCACTCAACTTCTATTTGGTTAGATTTATATAAGTAGAGTTTTTTAAAGGAATTTTTTAAAATCAGTTGACTATTTAGCTGTTATTTAAAAAGAACTTTTTAAGATTATTTGGCAACATAAAAAATAAAAAATATTTTAATTTTAACTACATTTTATTTTGTAATAAAATTATTTATATATATAAATTTTATTTAAAGTATATTAAAGAACATGTAAAATGCAGTATATTAATTATTATATAATTTTAGATCATATGAAACATAAATTAAAATATATCTAATCAAATCTTTTGAAGAAGATGAGTTTACAAGATAAAAGTGAAGATGAGTTTGTAGATATTGTGAAAATTATGTGTAAAATATAAGGACAAAAGAGATTAAAATTAGACTTATTAATTGATTTGAAAAATTTACTCGAAAAAGTCATTTTAAGTTTTTTTATTTAAAATTTGAGCTTTTTAAAACTGAATTTTAGTTGTAAAAAAATGGTATCTATTAAAGATTTTTTATATTTTATAGTCAAATATCTATTTTTTAAAAAATTGTAATGAAAAAAAATTATTTACTTCTCAAAAGCTTATCTACGTACACACCCAACATGTTGCTAAGCCTACCGATTAATGTCTTGCATTTCACGAATAAGCAATATTTACTTTCTTAGATAATCAAGTCTAAAGAGTTCAGATTCAAACTCGTGTGAGTACTCATTAATGACTTTTGTTTGATTCTTATTCATTGCAATTTATGGCTATGCGATAAGGAATGGAATGGGAAGCGTTGAAGTTTCAACCCTCCAATCTCCGAAGAAGAAAGGTGTCAATTCCATATTCATCTTGAGTACTATTACTACAACAACGACAACTTAATAAAATTTTTGCTAATACGTTAAATTTGGAGAGATCCCGAGTGACTTATTACATGATATTATTAACAACTTGAATTTAAATACTAATTAAATCATCCCATTTTTATTATATTGATTCTTATTTTATTACTATTTTCTTATACGAACCAATCACTCTTAAAATATCTCCAAATTTCGAATGGATATTGTTAGAATATATTTTATATATTCTTTGTTTGGTTTTGGCATTTTTAAATTGGACATATAAAATATGGAGTTTGTGCTTTATTAGAACTCCTTATTTGATTTTAAAAAGGAATTTATGAGATACATGTGATAAGGATGAAATCCTTCTTGAAGATTACCCATACATGTGTGTATCTTCTTATTATAGAATGTGTCTTATTTGAGATTGGGTATTGAAGATTGCATTCTTTTGAGATTAGATAATGCTTGGGATTTGAATTGGAAATATAATTCCAATAAGCAATTATTTTCGATGGTGATAGCCTTCCTATTTTGGTGTTGATAGCCTTCTTGATTTTGTCCTTATTTGAAAAGGATTATTCCCAGGAAAATCTAGAAGATTGCGTGAATAGTGTGGGCTTGGGAGATTGTCTCTATGGCTGACATGTAGGGCATCATTATTGATCAATGTGTATGTGTGCGTGGGGTAAAGGTTCAGTTTTTTTTAATCTACACAGTGGAAGTTTTGGTTGCTGCACTATTGAGCATTGTTGACTTTGAGAAATCTGCGCATGTCTTATCTTTTTGGTGAATCAAAAAGAATTGCTGCAAGTCTTTATGTGAATTAAAGGGATTACTTAAGTCTTGAGGGTGAATCAAGTGTTTTATGGTTTTATGGAAAGATAATATGGTGTGGCTTTTATTGTTGAGCATCTACTATGATGTCATCCAAGTAGCGTGAACGACTTGTGGGGATGCGACTGTGTTAGTTATCTTGTGCTGGAATTTATGTGGATTACATCACTTGGGTGAATGGTTTTATCTTTGCGTTTTCTTTGATGTGTTGTCGTGATTGGCTCAGTGTTATTACAACAACTTTCGGATCTATTTCAAGTGAAGTCGAACTTATCGGAAGTTGTTTTTATCATCTCAAGTGTATTTTAGTTTTCGCTTTTATTATTTTAATCACTGAGTTGTTCGTTTAATTATCTTTATTATTAAATATTGTTGAGAAAATCCTCTGTTGAGGTTAAGTGCAAGTGGTCGATTATTGGGTGTGAATTCTTTCACGGAAGTAAGGTTGAGAGATAGTCTTTAGGGTTGAGTGGTGTCTACCAAGAAAGCCTTGGTTAAACTATTGTATTTCGGTGAAAGTGATTAAAAGGTGAGGGCCCGCAGACGTAGTAAAGGTGTCTTGAATCTGCTTACTAAACGTCGATGTTTTTCATTATTTTGCAACAGTGATTTTATTTATTTACGCTAAGAAGAATTTGAGGATACCTGTGAATTAATTAACGATTTAATTATTTCAATTGGTATCAGAGAAAGGTCACCGATTCAGAACTTGGTAGCAAGTTGGTGCAGATCCTAGATTCGCAGACATGGCTACGAGAGAAGGTGAACGGAAGGCCGAAGAATTCAAAGATGTCATGAATGTCGGGGTTTGGATATCTTCAATCCGAATGCGCTTAACACATTGAAGAAACAAAGAAGAAAGTCTTTCACAACCACCTGGAGTGAAAATGATTATGAAAGTGAAAAGAAGTTGTGAAGAATGACGCTTTAGTTACATTGATGCAAGAAAATCCAGCTACTTGTTTAATAAAGAATCGAGAAGGAAGTAATCGGAGACGAAAAAGTGAGTAAATCTGAAATTTTGGGAAAATGCAAATGATTCACTCCAAGCTCAATCTCGATTATGATAAAGTGATGGAAGTGGGTCAAGTGATAAAATGGAGAACATCTATGAGGCTTATGAATTAATGTACGAAAAATGGGTGAAAATATGTAGAATGAATGAAAGATTGAAGGAAGAGAATCTCTCCATGAAGAACACTATCCAAGAGTTGGAAAGAAATTTAATGTTGACTTCGGATGAGCTTGGTGAAGCTAGAATGAAATTGATGAGTACTGAAAAGGGATTGAGGATGTTGAATGGAGGCACCGAAAAACTTGATAAGTTGATAGAAATTGGTAAGGTTAAAGGAAACTTCGAAGGCATAGGCTATAAAGGTGAGTGTTCAAAAGTTAACGAAGAAAATTTTGAAATGTCTAGATCAGCCCAAGAAGTAGAAGCACCGAAAAAGAGTGATAGATTTATACCTACATGTCATTTTTGTGGAGTCATTGGACATATAAGGCCAAGGTGTTATCAATTATTACAAATGATATTTCAAAGGGCCAAAATCGAAAATCTAGACGTTCTCCATTAAGTTTCCAAAGAAGATCCCATGGTATCGAGCAAGCTTGGATTAGAAAGGGTCGTGCAAGCACAAAATGTAGTAAAGGAAAACCGGAAAATGCCCAGATTTGCAGTTAATTATCATAAGGAAGTAATCAAAAACCAAGAGAAATTTCGATTACTTAGATGATGATGCAGTAATCACTAGATGACAATCAAAACCGAGGGTCTTCATCTCGAATCCAAGAAACCATCCAAGAGAAAATGTTATGGGGATGTGAGCGAAAGAAGTAAAACAAAAGAAAGAAAAGGGTTGATTATCAAGAACTTACAAGAAACTTGTGTTATACATCTTCATTCGAGCCAAAGAAAAACACTGTGTTTGAGATTCTTCAAGGCACAGGACAAAGTGTGCTTTATATTTTCAAGTATTTTGTGTTGTTAAAAAAAAACAAAAAAAAACAAAAAAGGAAAATATTTTCTTTAGTTCTTTAGTTTTTTTGTTGCTATTGTTGTTTCTTCCTTTTAGTAGTTTGCACTGTGATTTCTATTTGGCTCCACCGAAGACTTCTCGGCTCTCTCATCGGTATGGAACTCTCTCGGGTATCTCTCTCTCTTTCGGGCATAACTCTCAGTGTTTTGAATGGTGGTTAATTGTCATATTGGTGTGTTTATGATTCTTCCACTGCATCTATTGTTGATTATTATGATCATGTTTTGTCCCAAGGAGGAGACATCACAGTGTTTATGGTGAATGTTGCATGGGGAGATTTCAAGATATATATGTGACTGTATGTCTTGCTTTTGGCATCTTTTGTCCCAAGGGGGAGAAATTTGGATGATTGGTGTTCTTTGAAACTTGATGTTTGATGAAGGGGGAGCATTGTGAATCTCATCTTTATATGTCCAAATATGATTATTTATGTGGAGTGCTAGAGTTGTGACAAAAATACCAAAAAGGGGGAGATTGTTAGAATATATTTTATATATTCTTTGTTTGGTTTTGGCATTTTTAAATTGGACATATAAAATATGGAGTTTGTGCTTTATTAGAACTCCTTATTTGATTTTAAAAAGGAATTTATGAGATACACGTGATAAGGATGAAATCCTTCTCAAGATTACCCATACATGTGTGTATCTTCTTATTATAGAATGTGTCTTATTTGAGATTGGGTATTGAAGATTGCATTCTTTTGAGATTAGATAATGCTTGGATTTGAATTGAAATATAATTCCAATAAGCAATTATTTTCGATGGTGATAGCCTTCCTATTTTGGTGTTGATAGCCTTCTTGATTTTGTCCTTATTTGAAAAGGATTATTCCGGAAAATCTAGAAGATTGCGTGAATAGTGTGGGCTTGGGAGATTGTCTCTATGGTCGACATGTAGGCATCATTATTGATCAATGTGTATGTGTGCGTGGGGTAAAGGTTCGCTTTTTTAATCTACACAAGTGGAAGTTTTGGTTGTCGCACTATTGAGCATTGTTGACTTTGAGAAATCATGATGTCTTATCTTTTGGTGAATCAAAAGAATTGCTGCAAGTCTTTATGTGAATTAAAGGGATTGCCGCAAGTCTTGAGGGTGAATCAAGTGTTTTATGGTTTTATGGAAAGATAATATGGTGTGCTTTTATTGTTGAGCATCTACTACCGATGTCATCCAAGTAGCGTGAACGACTTGTGGGATGCAAATGTGTTAGTTATCTTTGTCTGGAATTTATGTGGATTACATCACTTGGGCTGAATGGTTTTATGTGCGTTTCTTTTGATGTGTTGTCGTGATTGGCTCATGTTATTACAACAACTTTCAGATCTATTTCAAATGAAGTTTAACTTATCGGGAAGTTGTTTTGTCTATCTCAAGTGTATTTTAGTTTTCGCTCTTTATTATTTTAATCACTGAGTTGTTCGCTTAATTATCTTTATTATTAAATATTGTTGAGAAAATCCTCCGCTGAGGTTAGTACAAGGTGGTCGTACTATTGGGTGAATTCTTTCACGGGAAGTAAGGTTGAGAGATAGTCTTTAAGGGTTGAGTGGTGTCTTACCAAGAAAGCCTCGGTTAAACTATCAGTACTTGGTGAAAGTGATTAAGTCGGTGAGGGCCCCGCAGACGTAGGCAAGGTGTGCTTAATCGCTACTAAACGTCGATGTTTTTCATTATTTTGCAGTGTGATTTTTATTTATTTACGCTAAGAAGAATTTGAGGATAGCCTGTGAATTAATTAACGATTTAATTATTTCAGATATTATTATTGTGCAACTTTCCCATGATCGTGGGAGCCAGATCAAGTGCAATGTCGTCTCTTCTTCTTCCTTTAAGCACCTGTTTGGATAGGCTTATATCAGTAAAATTTTTGTCAGTAAAAATTTTTGGAGAAAAACTATTTAAAATGATAATAAACTGTTTGATTGTCACTTAGAAGAGATATTTTGAAATAGCATTATACAATGGACTGTTTGGTAACATAACAATACAAAGCACTTTTAATTTTAACTATATTTTACTTTTGTAATAAAATTATTTATGCATATAAATATTATTTAAAATATATTAAATAATATGCAAAGTGTAATATATTAATTATTATATAATTTTAAACTATATGAAACATCGATAAAATATATATAACTAAATCTTTTATATATATTATAACATAAGTAAAACTAATATAAAAATAAAAATAAAATATATTAAAAAAGTCAAATAATATTATGTAAAATGTGTTTGTGAGTATTATGAGAATTATATGAAAACATAACTGCAAAAATAACTAAAATAAATTCATTAATTGATATGAAAATTTATCTAAAAAGTGCTTTTTAAAAGCTCCAATTTTAAGCTTCTTAAAAGTTGTATTTTAATTATCAAAAAGTTATTTCTACTAAAAAGTGCTTTTATTTTAGAGTCAAACACTCTTTTTTTTTTACAACTTTTGCGGTGAAAAGTGCACTTATTTATCCTCCAAAACTTAAGCAGACATGCACTCAATAATTGTTAGATTTTTTTTGGTACAACTAAATGATTGTTAGGTAAGAGTGTAAAAACTAGCCATTTCTTCTACCTACCAGAACAACTTAGTCTTACTCTTTCATTTATTGTCTTGCCCGCCTTCTGCTGAACCAAGAGTGCCCACTTTAATTATATAATGTACTTCTTCCTCTTCTTAATAGTAATTTTATGATTATATATCTTTTGCTTCTTTTTAAATAAACATTATAATATATAATGGGTTAGATTTTAAGGTTAAATACGTGAGATTACTTTTTATTTTAATTATTATGTTTTAGAAATTATCACTTTCAATAGTATTCAGTCATGTTTTGTTATTAAATGATTGAACAATTGTTGAAAGATGAAAATTTAATGGAATATGATGGATAGAATTGTATGATAACTAAAGTATATTAAATAATTATTTCCAAAATATGATGATTAAAATAAAAATCAATTATCATAGGACTATATGATGTAATTACTCATAAATATTATAATTATTTTTAACTCACAACAAAACATATTTTAGATTCACAAAAGAGAAAAACAGACGCGTAAGTATAAGTTATTACAAAGTATACAAATACGATAAAAGAAATTGTTTAACAATCAAATTACATTGTAAAAATAAAAATCAAATTATGATAAACTCTAATGTAATTAACTTTGTACTTTATTAATAAGGACTCAAAACAAATATATACTTTGATGATTTATAGTAGGAAATGAGAGAAGCAATAACATAATTTGTGATTGATTTATTACAAATTATTTATGCATCCATTCATATAAATTATGTATCTACATTTATCGGAAAGGAAAGAAGATATAATCTTAGTGTTACAACAACAATAATACCCAATAGAAATCTCGCTAAAATATAAAGTTTGAAAAGGTTCAATAAGACGCAACCTTATTCCTAACTAGGAGATAGGTTATTTCTAAATAACTCACATGAATGAATGAAAATAAAACATAAAAATAAAATAATAATAAATAAAAAGAAATAAATAAAAAGTAAATTGAATTAAATTTTAATAATAATAATAATAATATAATAAAACATAAAACATAATAAAAGTAACTAATATATAGAAATAATAGCAAAAATAAAATAAATATAATATAATAGAAATATAAAAAATATTAATACTCATTATAATAATACCAATACTAATGCTAATAATAAAGATACAAATAAGAGGAAGAGGAGGAGAAGTAGTAGTATTACTAGTACTAGCACTACTAGTAGTACTAATAATAATAATACTAATATGTAGTACCACTTAGGCTAACAATAAAAGGCAAGAGTTCAAGATATAAGAGGATTATTAAGATTTCTTTACGAAAGATCCTTTACTTGAATCATAGCAAGTCAAAGTTTTATATTACAGATTATGTTCTCGGTAAATTTTAACATTGTCCGAAATCGAAGCATTTGGGTGTCTCCTCTTAACATGTCTAAACTACCTAAGTTTTGTCACTCTTAATTTATTTATAATATTAGCTACCTTTAATTTGTCTCTTAGCAAGACATTCCTTACTTTATCCCTTTTAGTAAGATTGCACATTCAACACAGCATCTCATCTCTGTTACCACTAACTTATAACTATAAACTTGTTTAATAAGCTAATATTCTGCCTCATAGAGCATTGCCGACTTAATCGTTAAATGGTAGAATTTGTTTTTAAGCTTGAATGATATCTTTTGTCACACAAAACTTGAGTTTGAAACTTTTGTAAAGAAATTTTAAACCTCAAATTGGGCTAGAATTTGAACCACTTGACCAACTCAAAATCATAAAATTTAAATAAAATAACGTTGTTTTGAGATAAATGATATCATTTTTAAAATTTAAATTTATTTCATCAGATTTAATCTATAATTGATTGAGTTTCAACCTAAATTATCAAGTCTAATCAAACTTTAAACTAAATTTGGGTAATATTTAAAATATATTTAATTAGATTCGGGTAAAATTTTAAAATATATTTAATAAGATTTAATCTATAATTGATCGAGTTTCAACCTAAAATCTCGAGTCTAATCGGACTTCAAAGTTCAAACTATATTCGGGTATGAACATAGATTTTAATACCTACTTTCTTAGATAATCAAACTTGAAAGAGTTCAGAGTCAAACTCGGAGGGTATAGTATGGGTACTCATTAATGACTCTTGTTTGATTCTTATTCGTTGCAATTCAAGGCTATGCGATAACGAAAGGAATGGGAAGCGCTGAAGTTTCTGAAAAGGAAAAGTGTCCACCCCATATCCAATCTCCACTACCTTACGTATGGATGTCCAAAACTCAATACTGCACGGATCCTACAGCAGCCTTCTTCGTTATCCTATTTGATTCTGTCGCCTGATACTTAGACAATAAATAATTTACAAAGAAATGAGTATTATATTTTAATATTTTAAATAATATTATAAAATTTAAAATTCAAATATTTAATTTCATGATAACTAAGTTTTAATTTAATAAAATATAGAACATATAATCAGAATAATAACAAAAATTTTATTTGTATGATGGATTAGCAATCTAACTCCTTAATCCATTAAGTCATCTATCCCAATTTAAAAGAAAAGTAATTAAATTATTACATTACACAATACGTAAATTTGAAAAAAGCCTCTTTTGTTCTCTCTTTATTACTGTAATTGTTTCGTAATTTAATTGTAATTAATTAATTTTATATTGTATTTACTTACAATAAAATTATTAATTTATTTAATAAATTAATTAAAATATATAAAATAAAATAAAATATATAATTAAATATTTTAATTCTATTCTATTTATAAATTAGAAAATATTATAAAGTATTCTTTATTTATATATTCTATTTAATATTTAATTTCTATTTTAACTACATTATAATTAATATAGTGATATATGGTAATTAATATAATGATATATGGATGTATAGATAATAGATAAAATTTCTCATATCTTATTTATTATATTATTCTATTTATTATATAGAATTTTATAATATATAGAGTTTGTTATTATTATTGTTATTGATATTGTTGTTGTTATTTATTAAAGTTAAAACTTAATTGTTGTGAAATTAAATATCTAAAATCTAAATTTTTATAATACCGGATTCAAAGGATTCGTGGACTACTCAAGGCAACAAAAAACATTCATTTGAAAAACAAAAGAAGAGACTATTCGAGAGAAATGCTAGATATTAGAGATGTTAAAATGACGATTCAACATCCCTATAACCCTTAGCCTTTGTAAGTTTTATATTTTATTAAAGTTATAAACTTAATTGAATATTATTATTATTATTATTATTATTATTTCTATATTTTATTAAAATTATAAACTTAATTGTTATTATTATTATTACTAATATTACTTTCTTTCTCCATATTAATCAAACTAAAATTCATTTTCTAGTATATCATTATGATGCTGGTGTTTGGTGAAGGGAAAGTAATAATAAAATATGACAGTTTGAATAATTTGTAATAACTTTTAGACATAATCATCTTTTAATCCCTATTTTTCTCAACCAGGTAAACTGCTTTTGGCATTTTCAAAAACAGTAGTTTGAGTTCAATCCGCTAATTCAATCAATTTATTAACAAATATGATTATCAGCAGTTTGACTTCAAATACTCCTCAATTTGTCAAAAAAATAGCTGATAAGTCATTTACCAAATAAGATAAGACTTGAGTCTATCAAATATGTCTTAGGAAAAATGTTAACTATATAGTATTACTATTAAATAGGTAATATTCAATAAATTTTTTATGATTCTAAATATATATATTTAAGACTTTATAACAATTTATGGATTAAGTTTGCTCAGTTAATTTTGTTGAATAAATTATCTAATAAATAATAACTTAAAAACTACGATTGAAATAAAATCAAATCTTAAAGAGATATCTAACAATTTTGAAAAAAATACAACGGTGCAAATAATAAAAATATAATGTAATTAATTAAAAAATATAACTATTAATTATTGAATTATATTAGGATGGGCACCTTCTAGCTGCTCTCTGATTCATTTATCAACTAAGAACTGCCCAATTCTGACAGAACACAAAAGTATTGGATACTGCCAACCCCACGTCCCCGACAGTTGAAATATAGTATTTGATTATTACGTGGATTGATCCAATATAGGATAAGTCCTGCAGTTACGTAAGTTGTGTTTTAAAAATCAAAGTAAGTTAAAAAATTTAATATAAGATAAGTGCTGTACATTAGTTACGTAAGTAATGTTTTAAAAACAAAGTAAGTTAAAAAATTAAAGATTTAAAATATTTAATTAATCTTAACCTTGGTTTAATTGGGCTTATACTACTAAAATTTTGTCGATAAAACTTTTTGTAAATCTTTTATGAATAAAACTTTTTAAGAAATCAGTTGACTATTTAAGTGATATTTTAAAAGTGTTTTTTTAAGTTTCTTACTTCAAGAACATAAAATAAAAAGTGTTTTTAATTTTAATTATATTTTGTAATAAAATTTATTTATACATATAAATATTATTTAAATTATACTCCATCCGATTCATAATAAGAATCGCTTTTAGATACATTTTAATTATTCAAAATAAGTATCATTCTTGACTTTGATGATATTTATAATTTTTCTTCAAAAATTAATCTTTCACTTCTCTCATCTTAATTATACATATCACAATTTCAAGGCAATTTCTCTCACAATTTTATTTAAGATGTGATTATCGAGGTAATTTTATGGAAGTTTAATAAGGGTATATCTATAATTTTATCACTTTCTTAATAAGCGTGTATTTTCTAAAACGACTATTATTATAAATCTAGGAGTATTAAACAAAATAAAAATAAAAAATACAAAACACAATATATTAATTATTATATAATTTAAATCATATGAATCATAAATGAAAATATATCTAAACCGATTATAATATAAGTAAAACTAATATAAAAATAAATATTAAAACTTATAAAAGCTAAATAATATTATATAAATCATAAAATAAATGTGAAGATGTGTTTGTGAGTATTGTAGAAATTAAGTGTTAAACATAAAGACAAAAGGACTGAAAATAAGATCATTAATTGATTTGAAAATCTAACTTAAAAAGTGCCTTTTATGAGTTTCAAATTTGAGCTTCTTAAAAGCTATATTTTGGCTGCTAAAAAGTCATTTTATTAAGGAATTGCTTTTTTATTTTACAGTCAAATACTCATTTTTTAAAAAGGACTTTTATGGTTAAAAATTGCTTATTAACATCTCAAAAGTCGATCTAATCAGCATTTAGATTGTTATAAAATTGATTAAAGATTGAATAAAATTAAAAATTAAAATTTAATTAAAATATTAAATAAAATAAATTAATTTATTGTAGTTTATAAGAATTTATTAATTCAAAATGTTCTATTTTAACAAAAGAATTATTAAAATAATTGAGCCAAAAGTTAGAAATGAACTAAAGAATTGACCAGACTTTAAAATTTTATGATTAGACCAATTAAGTTTTTTAATGATTAGTTGTAAGGAATTAAACATTGTATTTTTTGTTTGATTTCATCCAACCTGTCAAGAGATATTTTATTGCATATCCATTTGCACTTTTGCTGATAAGAAAAAGGGACGTCTGAAAGTTGCAACTTTGTAAATTCATACAACTTGTAAATTATATAATCGAGTTGTTCTTGATTTCCAAATGTTGTTGAGTAAGACCTTTCTTCACTTTCTATGAAAAAGTTTGTAATTTGCAACTTGTCAATTGGATCCAACAACTATATCTTATCACCGAGTTGTGCTTGATTTCTAAACAGTGTTGAGTATGGCCTTTTTTCATTTGATATGACAAGTGTTGAATTTCATATTTAAAAAAGAAGAAAGGAGAAATCACTTATATAGTAAGAACTTTTTCATTTAGTATAAGTAGTAAATAAGGATGAAATTTGGGATTAATTCTTCAATTTCTATTTTCGTGTGTCATCTTGTACCCGAAACTATCTATCAGTCAATTAATATTTAATAGATGGATAGTCGAGGGTGGTTATTTCTAATTTCGTATATCACTCTATGTCCGAAACTATCAATCCATCCATTATGAAGGTGGAGGGATGTGGTTCCTATTTTCACATGTCACAATATGCCCAAGACCATCCTGCCATTCGTTAATATTTAATGGATGGAAGGATGGGCTTTTGAACATTGTCGGACGCGAAAACGAGAACAACTACCATCTATCTTGAAAATTAGCTCACTTATGGATTTAGATTTAGGTATTTTAGGTAGGTTTGAGTTTAACGGTCCAAACTTAGATTCAATTAAAAAGAAATAATTTTATAATTTAAACTTTTTAAAAATTTGACAAGACTGATCTATTGTCATCCACTTTTTAACTTTTATATTCAAAAAAGAAGAAAAATGAAATTGCTTACATAGATTTATGTGAATTTTCTTAATTACTTTTTAACTTATGGTATTCTTAAATTTGAAATAGAGTTATTATTGAATTAATCGTTTGTTATGGATAAAGGGTTAAGGAGTGATGTCCACATCAATATTGTGAGTAATGGGCGATTTTTAATAAGTTTTAATTTGATTAAATATAAAATAAAAATCTATGAATTATAAATTTGTTTTGATAAAGACATAAAATATTATATCGAAAAGGATATAAAAGGTTAAACATCAATAAATATATAAAAAGAATACTAAATTATTTTTATTAATTCAGTATAAAATTAAGATGTGACATTTTATTTTATACCAATTAATTTTACATTTATCAATTTCTTAAAATTTTATAAATTTTATGTTTTGATTCGTTAAATCATTTAAAATTCTTCAAATATTTTATGATTAATTTATATGAGATAAACTCAAATTATTTATGAGTTGAAAATTACTAAAAACACTCAAAAGTTCATTATCACTATGTCATCATTATTAACAGTTTAACACTAAGTTGAAGTATGGTTAATGCGATATTTGAGAAGTTCACTAATACGTAATATTACTTATCACGTTTAAAATTAAAATTTATAAAATTTCTTTTTTAAAAAATAATAAACTATTTTATGAAAATTATTTGGTGTTATAAATTAGGACGGTGTTTGTTTCCATTTTATTTTAGTTTTTAATTTTAATTTTTGTTTTCAAATTTAGTAAAAATCTTATTTATTTGAGTTTTGCTTTCTGTTTTAGTTTTGGTTTCTTCTTATTTTCAAAATTATAAAACCATAAAAGTTATTTTGTTTCTTTTTCTTAAAATATGATTTACTATCATTTAAATATATATCATTTAAATATTTATTTTAATAAAATTATGAATAATTTAATTTAACATTATATTTATATATTTAATAAATTTAAAATTATTATAAATAATTTAATTTAATTTTATAATTAAATTATATATAATTAAATTTAACAAATATAAATATTCAAATAAATTTTGATTTAATAATTAAAATAAATTTAAAATAAAAAATTTATAAAAAATTTTAATTTATAAATTATTTATTTTATTAATAATTTCTTAATAATTATTGTATTAAAAATTAAATAAATTTATTTAATTAAAAAATTATCCTTAAATTTTATATTACCAGTAATAACGTATTGTGTCGTCTGTGTAACGCGGAAGTGGAAATTTCAATCACGGCTCATCGTAACGTGCGGTGCGGCTGCGCACGTGACACGCAAGATCGATTCGCCGCTCCGCGTCTCCTCGTCAGTTCTAGTTTTTCTTTTAGAAGTCTTAACTCTTAACACTTCAACCAAATCATCGTATATACACAAACGATCTCGCTTCCCTTCCATGCGCACATGCATCATCATTTTGGTATGCACATACGTGTACCGAAAAGAAAAAGGTGACATGACTCGTCAATTACCAAGTCATCATAGATACGAAAACATAAAATAATATGTAGAATTACTTCTAATTAATAAAATTTATTTCTAAATAACTTACATTAATAAGTTAAAAAATCAAATAAATTTATAAAATAAAGAATAAATATTTAGTTGTAATGAAAGATACTAAGTAAAATTAAATAAATACAAATATGTATTTAATAAATGGTTAAAATGAAAAATCAAACACATACATAAATAAAATAAAATAAATAATAACTAGAAAGATAAATAAATATATCATCGCAATAAAACTAATCCTAAAAATCGATAATACGATTCTTACTCTTACATAATAAAGAGACTGCTCTAATAAATCCACATGCAGATATAATAGTAAAATAGTGATTAATTATGATAACATGAATAATCATAAATATAATAATAATAATAATAATAATAATATAGTTATTAGTGATAGTTGTAAAGATGGTGAATAATAATAATAATAAATTCTCTTTTTAATATTAATTTAAAATATTTTAGAAAATGTAATATTTAATTTAGTATCCCTTATTATTATTATTATTATTTAAGGAAAATGAGTTAAATTAGCTGAAAAAGGGAAAGAAGGTTACACGTATACACTACATGGTGGAACACGTCATGATTGTGGTCCACAGAAGTCAAAGGATCATATAATCATTTGCCTGTGGGGATTCAACAATTGCTAAAACGTGAATGGGCTTGTAAAAGTTAGGCGCTAGTAGAGTTGTGAATTCGCTAGCATATCATGGTAGGTAACTAGATCTTAGCATCTATTAGTATTAAAATCTGATTGTGGGTTGCTTTGCTATCCTACTAGAGGATATAACTAGGGTATCTTTTCCCTGATTAGTAGCTTACTCTGTTTGTATTTCTCTTCCTGAGCCAATATATATATATATATAGTCAATTAAATCTCTATAATATTTAGTATAATATAGCAATTTTTTTAAACAGAGGAATTCATTGGGTAAAATTCTAGATTGACATAATAGACTGTAAATTATATCAAATCGGGTACTCAATATCAGCAAGTCTTATACAATAGGCTCGATCGAGAATGTAAATAAGAGGATTTATTAAAGTCAAAAGTTTAATTAAATACTCAAATCTTGTGAATCAACGAAGTAGATTTTTAGATCAATTAATGAGCCTTTTTTTGTCTCTTTTGCTCTATATTTTACATATAATTTCCACAATACTCATAAACTCATCTTCACATTTATTTTGCAAATCCATATTCACTAAATGATTTAGTTAGATATATTTTCATTTATGTTTTATATGGTTTAAAATTATATAATAATTAATACAATGTGCATTGCATATTGTATAATATACTTTAAATAATATTTTATGCATAAATAATTATTATTACAAAATAAAATATAGTTAAAAATTAAAAGTATTTTTATTTTTATGTTGCAAAATAATCTACTATAAAGCTTTTTGAAAAGCTTATTTTAAAATAATAGTCAAATAGTCAACTAACTTCTTAAAAAGTTATTTTCTAAAAGATCTACAAAAAGATTTACTGACAAAACTCTACTAGTATAAGCCCAACCAAATAGAGGCTAAATATAATATAAAATTTAAAATAAAAATAAAAATAAAACTATATTTCGATATTATTGTTTACTTAAAAACTTATAAAATTTGAAACATGTTTAAAGAAAGTCAATAAGAATATATAATTTTATTCTAACTTCTTTTTAATATCCTTTACATATACTCTTTATAGTTTAAATATTATTTTAATGCATTCTTAAAGTATTTTAAGCAAATTTACTTTATTAACCAAATTCTTGATAAAAATAATAATTAATTTTAACAATAATAATTTAAAATTTTCAATTAAAATGAGGTGATAAATAAAGATACGAAAATTTGACAAATATAATTTATGATTGAGATTAAATAAATTTAGTGTTTTTAAAGATTAAAATAGTAATATATTTTAAAATAATATTTTAATTAAAATATAAAAATATAAAAAATAATATAAAATATAAAATATAAAAATCAATTAAATTGTGTGAAAGATTAAAAAGAAAAGAATTTTAATACGTCAAAACATTGAAACTGACAGAGGAGGAAAATTTGTTGTTCTTAGGTAGGTCCCACATTTAAAATGGTGGGACTCACATGCTGTAAAGGCGTCGAATGAGTTATTAACCGATTTTATAAAAAATTGGGCGATTTTAGTAAACCAGCCGGTTTATAACTTAATCGGCTGATTTTTACTTAGAAGGGTTATAAATATAAACCGGACCGAAAATTAGGCTGGTTCATATTTATTCCGGTTGAACTAGTCAGTCTGGTTCAATTTTTAATCATTACTATTAATATATAAAAGTGGTGCCAAAAATGAATTTAAGTTATGGAAATAATTTCTAAATGAAAAGGTATTCTTTTAATATTTAAATCAAAATTTAAATATTGATAAAATAAGAGATTGATATGATAGGTATATCGGTAAAATTAAAGACATAAAATAAAAAGTTTAAGATTTAAAATATTTAATTTATATTAAATTGTCATAAAATTTGTTCAGTTATAAATTTAAAGAAGAAGATGTATTATGAAAAGAAGTTAAATTTTGACCTTATTAAATAAAAATTAATTACTTTATCTTGATTTATAAAATTAATGGGTTAATTTTAAAAATCAAACTTTTGCTAATTTTATAATTATAGCTCGAATTTTAAAAATAGTAATAAAATATTCAAACTTTCAATTAGTTTCTTCGTTAAATTTGCTGACCTGATATGTACCGCTTTCAAAAACTTTATTATTAGTATACTTCAGTAGTAGTTAACAAAACAAATCTTAATTAATGAAATGACGTTGTATTTTGTGTTTAATAGTATTTTGTGTCTATTTTGAATTTTTCTTAGGAGATATTAAAATAAAAATACGTTAAATAGCACAAAAGAAGTTTTTGTATCAATTGAAATCGAAGATTTTTAAATAGTAGAATTGTAAATATAATTTATTTCTATTTTCGATTTATCTTAGGGATATTATGATAAAAATAGGTTAAGTTGCACAAAATGAATTTTTGTATCCAATTCAAATAAAATAGATATTATTCATTTTTATAATCATAATTATCATTGTTAAAATGATTATAATTGTTAGCGAATATTCATAATTGTCAGTGTTAAAAATAAAATATTTATGAATTAAAATAAATAAAATAATTCTTCCTAGATAAATCTACATCTTGAATAAAATGTCATAAATGACTGAAACAACCTCTTATTCATCATAGTGGACAGAATGGATCGGAGGACCACTAATGTCTTCTTCATGAAAAAGGCTGGGCTAATTATCATTATTAGGTCATAAGAGGCTCTATATAATTCTAGGTATTCTTCTTCGAACTTACTCAAAATAGATTTTACCATTTTATCCTTCAAACTTATCGGAATTGGAGAGATGTTAATATGAACAAAGAGTCAGACCGTGGAATTCTTTTTCATAATTCACAAATTTAACGAAGTAATAATTGAAAATTTTAAAATCTTCAAATTACCTTTAAAATTATATTAAATAAATTTTAAATTATGAAATATAATAATCATGTAAATTGTTTTTAAAATAGAAGACATTCAAACTAAATATTTTAATAATAATTTAACATTTTTATATCCTTAAAAAATCTAAAAATAAAGAAAGTCCAAATCCAATATCAAACACCCACCGTTCAGAGCAAATTCGTGACCAGTGTCACCATTTGCGTTAAGATAAGCTGAGGAATCAAAACAGCCTCTCATTAATGGAATCACCTTTTTCGTGTATGAAAATGAAACTCAAATGGAGACTTTTAGGTTATGGTAGGTGGTCCTCTTTCCAAACCTGTTTTTTTTCCACTTTCCAGTTTCCGCCACATCTTCTTCGTGGCTGAGGACATGTTCTTTCTTGTTTGCGGTGACCAGGTTGTCCTCGGTTAAGTAATCGTCATTTGTCACGTTCAGCTTTCCCATGATCGCGCGAGCTATCTAAGGCCACGTGCAATGTCTCTTCTTGATGTGTGCATATTAGCACTAATCTTAGAATAATGTAACTAAAACTTAAAGACTGATTGATAGGAATGGTAAAATTTGGGTTAATTAATAGATTCAGCTCAAGCTTTGACTATTTAATCTTATCGGATTGATTGATTTGGTTGGACCTGAAATTCAAAATCTAACTAAACTAGAACCAAAAGTCTCAAATCCTATTAACACGAACCCGAATATAGATTTTTAAAACTCCACTCAACTTCTATTTGGTTAGATTTATATCAAGAGAGCTATTATAGAGAGTTTTTTAAATGATTTTTTAAAAAATCAATGATTATTTAATTGTTATTTAAAAAGAACTTTTGAGATTATTTGACAACATAAAAATAAAAATATTTTTAATTTTAACTATATTTTATTTTGTAATAAAATTATTTATGTATATAAATATTATTTAAAGTATATTAAAGAACATGTAAAATGCAGTATATTATATAATAGAATATTAATTATTAGATAATTTTAGATCATATGAAACATAAATTAAAATATATCTAATCAAATCTTTTAAAGAAGATGAATTTGCAAGATAAGAGTGAAGATGAGTTTATAGATATTGTGAAAATTATGTGTAAAATATAAGGACAAAAGAGATTAAAAATTAGACTTATTAATCGATCTGAAAATTTTACTCGAAAAGTTATTTTAAGTTTTTTAATTTAAAATTTGAGCTTTTTAAAACTGTATTTTAGTTGTAAAAAGATTGTATCTATTAAAGATTTTTTTATTTTATAGTCAAATATCTATTTTTTAAAAAATTGTAATGAAAAATAAACTTATTTACTTCTCAAAAGCTTATCTACGTACACACCCAACCTGTTGCTAAGCCTACCGATTAATGTCTTGCATTTCACGAATAAGCAATATTTACTTTCTTAGATAATCAACTTTAAAGAGTTCAGAGTCAAACTCGTGTGAGTACTCATTAATGACTTTTGTTTGATTCTTATTCATTGCAATTTATGGCTATGCGATAAGGAATGGAATGGGAAGCGTTAAAGTTTCAACCCTCCAATCTCTGAAGAAGAAAGGTGTCCATTCCATATCCATCTTGAGTACTATTACTACAACAACGACAACTTAATAAATTTTTGCTAATAAGTAAAATTTGGAGAGATCCCGAGTGACTTATTACATGATATTATTAAAACTTGAATTTAAATACTAATTAAATCATCTCATCTTTTATTATTTTTATTTTATTATCATTTTTTATACGAACCAACAACTCTTAAAATATCTCCAAATTTCGAGTAGATATTATCATTGTGCAACTTTCCCATGATCGTGGGAGCTAGATCAATTTCAATGTCGTTGTCTTCTTTTTCCTTTAAGCACCTGTTTGAATAGACTTATATCAGTAAAATTTTTATTGGTAGAAACTTTTTGAAAAATACTATTTAAGAAAACAGTTGACTGCCACCTAAAAGAGGTTTTGAAAAAGCTTTATACAATAAATTGTTTGGAATATAAAAATACAAAGACTTTTAATTTTAACTATATTTTATTTTATAATAAATTTATTTATGCATATAAATATTATTTAAAATATATTAAATAATATGTAAAGCACAATATATTAATTATTATATAATTTTAAATTATATAAAATATCAATAAAATATATCTAACTAAATCTTTTATATGGATTATAACATAAGTAAAACTAATATAAAATAAATATTAAAATATATAAAAATCAAATAATATTATATAAATCTCAAAATAAACGTGAAGATGTGTTTGTGGGTATTATGAGAATTATATCTAAAACATAACTGCAAAAATAACTAAAATAGATTCATTAATTGATATGAAAATTTTATCTAAGAAGTTTCAAATTTGAACTTCTTAAAAACTGTATTTTAATTGTAAAAAAGTTATATCTATTAAAAAGTGCTTTTATTTTAGAATCAAACACTCATTTTTTAAATAACTTTGTAGTAAAAATGCACTTATTTATCCTCCAAAACTTATCCAAACATGCACTAAATAATTGATAGATTTTTTTTTGGTGCAGCTAAATGATTGTAGGAGTGTAAAAACTAGCCATTTCTTCTACCTACCGGAGCACCTTAGACTCTTTCATTTATTGTCTTGTCCGCCTTCTGCTGAACCAAGAGTGCCCACTTCAATTATATAATGTACTTCTTCCTCTTTCTTAATAATTTTATAATTATATATCTTTTGCTTCTCTTTTAAAATAAACATTGTAATATATAATGGGTTAAATTTTAAGGTTAAATACGTGAGATTTCTTTTTTATTTATTTTAATTATTATGTTTTAGAAATTATCACTTTCAATAGTATTCAGTCATGTTTTGTTATTAAATGATTGAACAATTGTTGAAAGATGAAAATTTAATAGAATATGATGGATAGAATTGTATGATAACTAAAGTATATTAAATAATTATTTCCAGAATATGATGATTAAAATAAAAATCAATTATCATAAGACGATATGATGTAATTACTCATAAATATTATAATTATTTTTAACTCGCAACTAAAATATATTTTAGATTCACAAAAGAGAAAATAGACGCTAAGTATAAGTTATTACAAAGTATACTGAATACGATAAAAGAAAATGTTTAACAATCAAATTACATTGTAAAATAAAAAATCAATTTATGATTAACTCTAATGTAATTAACTTAGTACTTTATTAATAAGGACTCAAAACAAATATATACTTTGATGATTTATGGTAGGAAATGAGAGATGCAGTAACATAATTTGTGATTGATTTATTACAAATTATTTATGCATCCATTCATATAAACTATGTATCTACATTTATCGGAAGGAAAGAAGATATAATCTTAGTGTTACAACAACAACAATACCCAATAGAAATCTCGCTAAAATATAGAGTTTGAAAATATCCGATAAGAAGCAACCTTACTCTTAACTAGGAGATAGAATATTTCTAAATAACTCACATGAATGGATGAAAATAAAACATATAAATAAAATAATAATAAATAAAAGAAATAAATAAAAAGTAAATTAAACTTAAATTTAAAATAATTAATAATAATGATGATAATAATAATAATAATAATAACATAAAGCATAATAAAAGTAACTAATATATAGAAATAATAGCAAAAATAAAATAAATATAATATAATAGAAATATAAAAATATTAATACTCATTATAATAATACCAATACCAATACTAATGCTAATAATAAAGATACAAATAAGAGGAGGAGGAGGAGAAGTAGTAGTATTACTAGTACTAACACTATTAGTAGTACTAATAATAATAATAATAATAATAATAATAATATGTATTACCACTTAGGTTAACAATAAAAGGCAAGGGTTCAAAGATGTAAGAGAATTAGTAAGATTTCTTTACGAAAGATCCTTTACTTGAATCGTAAAAAGTCAAAGTTTTCTATTACAGATTATGTTCTCGGTAAATTCTAACATTGTCAGAAATCGAAGCATTTGGGTATTTCCTTTTAACATGTCCAAACTACCTAAGTCTTGTCTTTCTTAATATATCTATAATATTAGCTACCTTTAATTTGTCCCTTAACAAGACATTCCTTATTTGATCCCTTTTAGTAAGATTACACATTCAACGCAGCATCTCATCTCTGTTACCACTAACTTATAACTATAAACTTGTTTAATAAGCTAATATTCTGCCTCATAGAGCATTGCCGACTTAATCGTTAAATGGTAGAATTTGTTTTTAAGCTTGAATGATATCTTTTTGTCACACAAAACTTGAGTTTGAAACATTTGTAAAGAAATTTTAAACCTCAAATTGGGCTAGAATTTGAACCACTTGACCAACTCAAAATTATAAAATTTAAATAAAATAACGTTGTTTTGAGATAAATGATATCATTTTTAAATTTTAAATTTATTTAATCAGATTTAATCTATAATTGATTTAGTTTCAACCTAAATTATCGAGTCTAATCAAACTTTAAACTAAATTTGGGCAATATTTAAAATATATTTAATTAGATTCGGGTATATTTTCAAATATATTTAATCAGATTTAATCTATAATTGATCGAGTTTCAAACTAAAATTTCGAGTCTAATCGGACTTCAAAGTTCAAACTATATTCGGGTATGAACATAGATTTTAAAAACCTAACCTGACCTGTTGCTGACCATGTGAATTAAAGTGAATTTTGTGTTAATACCTACTTTCTTAGATAATCAAACTTGAAAGAGTTCAGAGTCAAACTCGGAGGGTATAGTATGGGTACTCATTAATGACTCTTGTTTGATTCTTATTCGTTGCAATTCAAGGCTATGCGATAACGAAAGGAATGGGAAGCGCTGAAGTTTCTGAAAGGAAAAGTGTCCACCCCATATCCAATCTCCACTACCTTACGTATGGATGTCCAAAACTCAATACTGCACGGATCCTACAGCAGCCTTCTTCGTTATCCTATTTGATTCTGTCGCCTGATACTTAGACAATAAATAATTTACAAAGAAATGAGTATTATATTTTAATATTTTTAAATAATATTATAAAATTTAAAATTCAAATATTTAATTTCATGATAACTAAGTTTTAATTTAATAAAATATAGAACATATAATCAGAATAATAACAAAAATTTTATTTGTATGATGGATTAGCAATCTAACTCCTTAATCCATTAAGTCATCTATCCCAATTTAAAAGAAAAGTAATTAAATTATTACATTGCACAATACGTAAATTTGAAAAAAGCCTCTTTTGTTCTCTCTTTATTACTGTAATTGTTTCAGTAATTTAATTGTAATTAATTAATTTTATATTGTATTTACTTACAATAAAATTATTAATTTATTTAATAAATTAATTAAAATATATAAAATAAAATAAAATATATAATTAAATATTGTAATTTATTCTATTTATAAATTAGAAAATATTATAAAGTATTCTTTATTTATATATTCTATTTAATATTTAATTTCTATTTTTAACTACATTATAATTAATATAGTGATATATGGTAATTAATATAATGATATATGGATGTATAGATAATAGATAAAATTTCTCATATCTTATTTATTATATTATTCTATTTATTATATAGAATTTCTATAATATATAGAGTTTGTTATTATTATTGTTATTGATATTGTTGTTGTTATTTATTAAAGTTAAAATTTAATTGTTGTGAAATTAAATATCTAAAATTTAAATTTTATAATACCGGATTCAAAGGATTCGTGCACTGCTCAAGGCAACAAAAACATTCATTTGAAAAACAAAAGAAGAGACTATTCGAGAGAGAATGCTAGATATTAGAGATGTTAAAGATGACGATTCAACATCCCTATAACCCTTAGCCTTTGTAAGTTTTATATTTTATTAAAGTTATAAACTTAATTGAATATTATTATTATTATTATTATTATTATTATTATTATTATTTCTATATTTTTATTAAAATTATAAACTTAATTGTTATTATTATTATTACTAATATTACTTTCTTTCTCCATATTAATCAAACTAAAATTCATTTTCTAGTATATCATTATGATGCTGGTGTTTGGTGAAGGAAAGTAATAATAAAAGATGACAGTTTGAATAATTTGTAATAACTTTTAGACATAATCATCTTTTAATCCTATTTTCTCAATCGTAAACCGCTTTTGGCATTTTCAAAACAGTAGTTTGAGTTCAATCCGCTAATTCAATCAATTTATTAACAAATATGATTATCAGCAGTTTGACTTCAAATACTCCTCAATTTATCAAAAAATAGTTGATAAGTCATTTACCAAATAAGATAAGACTTGAGTCTATCAAATATGTCTTAGGAAAAATGTTAACTATATAGTATTACTATTAAATAGGTAATATTCAATAAATTTTTATGATTCTAAATATATATATTTAAGACTTTATAACAATTTATGGATTAAGTTTGCTCAGTTAATTTTGTTGAATAAATTATCTAATAAATAATAACTTAAAAACTACGATTGAAATAAAATCAAATCTTAAAGAGATATCTAACAATTTTGAAAAAAAATACAACGGTGCAAATAATAAAAATATAATGTAATTAATTAAAAAATATAACTATTAATTATTGAATTATATTAGGATGGGCACCTTCTAGCTGCTCTCTGATTCATTTATCAACTAAGAACTGCCCAATTCTGACAGAACACAAAAGTATTGGATACTGCCAACCCCACGTCCCCGACAGTTGAAATATAGTATTTGATTATTACGTGGATTGATCCAATATAGGATAAGTCCTGCAGTTACGTAAGTTGTGTTTAAAAATCAAAGTAAGTTAAAAATTTAATATAAGATAAGTGCTGTACATTAGTTACGTAAGTAATGTTTTAAAAACAAAGTAAGTTAAAAAATTAAAGATTTAAAATATTTAATTAATCTTAACCTTGGTTTAATTGGGCTTATACTACTAAAATTTTTGTCAATAAAACTTTTTAAATCCTTTATGAATAAAACTTTTTAAGAAATCAGTTGACTATTTAAGTAATATTTTAAAAGTGTTTTTTTTAGTTTCTTACTTCAGTAACATAAAAATAAAAGTGTTTTTAATTTTAATTATATTTTGTAATAAAATTATTTATACATATAAATATTATTTAAATTATACTCCATCCGATTCATAATAAGAATCGTTTTAGATACATTTTAATTATTCAAAATAAGTATCATTCTTGACTTTGTATGCATATTTATAATTTTCTTCAAAATTAACCTTTCATTTCTCTCTCATCTTAATTATACATATCACAATTTCAAGGCAATTTCTCTCACAATTTTATTTAAGATCTGATTACTGAGGTAATTTTATGGAAGTTTAATAAGGGTATATCTATAATTTTATCGCTTTCTTAATAAGCGTGTATTTTCTAAAACGACTATTATTATAAATCGGAGGAGTATTAAACAAAATAAAAATACAAAACACAATATATTAATTATTATATAATTTAAATCATATGAATCATAAATGAAAATATATCTAACCCGATTATAATATAAGTAAAACTAATATAAAATAAATATTAAAACTTATAAAAGCTAAATAATATTATATAAATCATAAAATAAATGTGAAGATGTGTTTGTGAGTATTGTAGAAATTAAGTGTTAAACATAAAGACAAAAGGGACTGAAAATAAGATCATTAATTGATTTGAAAATCTAACTTAAAAGTGCCTTTTATGAGTTTCAAATTTGAGCTTCTTAAAAGCTATATTTTGGCTGCTAAAAAGTCATTTTATTAAAGAATTGCTTTTTTTATTTTACAGTCAAATACTCATTTTTTAAAAGGACTTTTATGGTTAAAAAATTGCTTATTAACATCTCAAAAGTCGATCTAATCAGGCATTTAGATTGTTATAAAATTGATTAAAGATTGAATAAAATTAAAATTAAAAATTTAATTAAAATATTAAATAAAATAAATTAATTTATTGTAGTTTATAAGAATTTATTAATTCAAAATGTTCTATTTTTAACAAAAGAATTATTAAAATAATTGAGCCAAAAGTTAGAAATGAACTAAAGAATTGACCAGACTTTAAAATTTTATGATTAGACCAATTAAGTTTTTTAATGATTAGTTGTAAGGAATTAAACATTGTATTTTTGTTTGATTTCATCCAACCTGTCAAGAGATATTTTATTGCATATCCATTTGCACTTTGCTGATAAGAAAAAGGACGTCTGAAAGTTGCAACTTTGTAAATTCATACAACTTGTAAATTATATAATCGAGTTGTTCTTGATTTCCAAATGTTGTTGAGTAAGACCTTTCTTCACTTTCTATGAAAAGTTTGTAATTTGCAACTTGTCAATTGGATCCAACAACTATATCTTATCACCGAGTTGTGCTTGATTTCTAAACAGTGTTGAGTATGGCCTTTTTCATTTGATATGACAAGTGTTGAATTTCATATTTAAAAAGAAGAAAGGAGAAATCACTTATATAGTAAGAACTTTTTCATTTAGTATAAGTAGTAAATAAGGATGAAATTTGGGATTAATTCTTAAGTTTCTATTTTCGTGTGTCATTCTGTACCTTATAATTATCTATCAATTAATTAATATTTTATGTTTTCGTGTGTCATCTTATGCTCGAAACCATTTATTTATCCATTTTCAAGATAGAAGAGTGTTGTTCTTATTTTTACATGTCACAATATGCCCAAGACCATCCAGCTATCCGTTAATATTTAATGGATGGAAGGATGGCCTCATGCATATTGTGAGACGCGAAAACAAGAACAACTACCGCCTATTTTGAAAATTAGCTCACATATGGATTTAGATTTAGGTATTTTGGGTAGGTTCGAGTCTAAATAGTCCAGACTCATATTCAATTAAAAAGAAATAATTTTATAATTATAACTTTTTAAAAATTGACAGATCGGCTATTGTCATTTACATATTTAACTTTTATATTCAAAAAAAAGAAGAAAATGAAATTGCTTACATAGATTTATGTGAATTTTTCTTGATTATTTTGAACTTATGGTATTCTTAAATTTGAAATAGAGTTATTATTGAATTAATCATCTGCTATGGATAAAGGGTTAAGGAGTGATGTCCACATCAATATTGTGAATAATGGGCGATTTTAATAAGTTTTAATTTGATTAAATATAAAATAAAATCTATGAATTATATATATTTTTTGATAAAGACATAAAATATTATATCGAAAAAAGATATAAAAGGTTAAACATCAATAAATATATAAAAAGAATACTAAATTATTTTTATTAATTCAGTAAAAATTAAGACGTGACATTTTATTTTATACCAATTAATTTTACATTTATCATTTTCATAAAATTTTTAAATTTTATGTTTTGATTCTTGAAATCATTTTAAAATTCTTCAAATATTTTATGGTTAATTTATATGTGATAAACTCAAATTATTTATGAGTTGTAAATTACTAAAACACTCAAAAGTTCATTATCAGCATGTCATCATCATCAACACTCAATTAAAGTCACATTAATGCGAGATTTGAGAAGTCCACTAATACGCAATCTTACCTATTACGTTAAAAATTAAAGTTATAAAATTTCTCTTTTAAAATATAATAAACTATTTTTATGAAAATAATTTGATGTTATAAATTATGGAGGTGTTTGTTTTATTTTATTTTTAGTTTTCTAATTTGTTTTTAAATTCAGTAAAAAATCTTGTTTGTTTGAATTTTAGTTTCTATTTTTGGTCTTGGTTTCTTTCAGTTTTCAAAATTATGAAAATTATAAAAATTGTTTTTATTTCCTGTTTTCGCTTTTTTCAAAATGTGATTTACTATCAATTAAATATATATTAATTATTTATTTTAATAAAATTATGAATAATTTAATTCAACATCATTCAAAATATGATTTACTATCAATTAAATATATATTAATTAATTATTTTAAATAAAAATATGAATAATTTAATTCAACATTATATTTATATATTTAATAAATTTAAATTTATTATCAATAAAATTATGAATAATTTAGTTTAATTTAATTTAAATTTTATAAAATTAAATTTAAAATACATGAATATTTAAATAAATTTTGATTTAATAATTAAAATATATTTAAAATAAATATTAATTTATAAATAAATATTAATTTTAAATTATTTATGTTATTAAAATAACATACTTTTATTACTAATTTGTTAATAAATATTATATAAAAATTAAATATATTTATTTAATTAAAATAATTTATCTTTAAATTTTATATTACCAGTAATAACGTATTGTGTTGTCTGTGTAATGCAATTTGCGGTGTGCTGCAAAATGGACGCGGAAGTGGAAATTTCAATCACGGCTCATCGTAACGTGCGGTGCGGCTGCGCACGTGACACGCAAGATCGATTCGCCGCTCCGCGTCTCCTCGTCAGTTCTTCTTCTACTTTTAGTCCAACAATTCAACCAAATCATCGTATGGTATATACACAAACGATCTCGCTTCCCTTCCATGCGCACATGCATCATCATTTGATATGCACATACGTGTACAGAAAAGAAAAGGTGACATGACTCGTCAATTACGAAGTCATCATGGATACGAAAACATAAAATAATATGTAGAATTACTTCTAATTAATAAAAAATTATTTCTAAATAACTTACATAAATAAGTAAAAAAGAAAAAATCAAATAAATATATAAAATAAAGAATAAATAATTATTTGTAATGAAAGATACTAAGTAAAATGATAATAAAATTAAATAACTACAAATATGTATTTAAAAATGGTTAAAATAAATAAATACAGATAATAATAATGATATATAATCGAATATAATAAAATAAATAATAACTAGAAAGATAAATAAATATATCATCGCAATAAAGCGGAAAGTATGAGAAAAATCGATAATATCATAATACGATTCTTAATTCTATATAATAAAGAGACTGCCTCTAATAAATCCATACGTAGATATGATAATAAAAAATTATTAATCATGATAACATGAATAATAATAATAATAATAATATAATTATTAGTGATGGTTGAAAAGATGGTGATTAATACTAAAAATAATAATAATAAATTCTCTTTCTTTTCAATATTAGTTGAAAACATTTTAGAAAATATATAGTATTTAATTTATTATCCCTTATTATTATTAATAATTAAGGAAAACAAGTAAAATTGGCTGAAAAAACAGCAAGAAGGTTACACGTATACACTACATGGTAGAACCGTGGAACACGTCATGATTGTGGTCCACAAAAGTCAAAGGATCATATCCTCAGATTCTTCCCCCCTTCATCACAAGTTATTTTGATTACTTCTCCTCTAATTATTTACTTTTGGGGTTTCAAGAATTACTAAAACGTGTATGGATTGCCAAAGCTCGGCGTAGCTTAAACTGTTTGTATTTCTTTCTGAGCTTAAAAAAAGTATAGTCAATTAAATCTTTATAATATTTAGTATAAGATAGCTTTTTTTTTGAAATAGAAGAATTCACCGAGTAAAATTCTAGATTGATACAATAGTCTATAAATCAGGTTAATCGAGTATTTTACATTATATAAATCTTATAATGACAGATTCGATTGAGAGTATAAATAAGTAAATTTATTAAATTTGAAAGTTTAATTAAACAATCAAATCTCCTCAATCAAATGATTTTTTAACAATGTAATAAGTTATTAAAACTTCATTACTCTTTTTAATAAATTGTATTTTAATCTTTAAGCACTATCTTAACATTTTCTCAATTATTGTACTACCTAATGTTTGAAGTTTGACCTTTGAAGTAAGGAGAATCAATCTATAATAAGTTAATTTTCAAGTAAATCAAAAAATGACTTTTTATATTATTATTCAATTATTAAAAATTACGTAGGTTAATATAACTGTAAAAATTTAAATTTCGCATTATTTTAATAACTTTATTATTAAAAAGAGTTAATTAGTGGGTTTTTTAACTAACAGATTTTTATTAAAACAAATAAATTAATTTTATTTAATAGTAATTTATTTTTAAAAAAATTAAAATTAATTTTATTCAATATTAAAGGTAACATGTCTACTTGTAATTAACCATCGATATCCGAGCCTGACAGAGAAAGGTATTAGGAGACAACAAATCAGCTATAAAGAAAAGTAAAAAACCTCCCTCCAGCACACCCCAACTCATTTCTTCTCATTTGACAACTTCTTCTTCTTCTTCCTCTCGTGCATTTCTGCAAAAGGCAATATATATATATATAGAGAGAGACAGGGAGAAAGGGAAGGGAGAGAAGAGACGATCTCTTGCGGGTTGCAAATCAAACGTCTGAAGCATTTTGTTGACTTGTTGTGGAATCGAGGCACGGAAGTCAGGCGGTGATCATCAGGTGTTTGGGGGGGAACAGTGAATGGTGGGGAGGAATAATTGGAACGAGATCGAAGAAGGAGTAGGAAGGCATCAAAATCTGAAGGAGTCGGGAATGCGACTGGGTAAATACGAGCTTGGGAGGACGCTTGGAGAAGGGAATTTTGGGAAAGTGAAGTTGGCTAAGAACATCGACTCTGGTCTTCCTTTCGCTGTCAAGATCCTTGAGAAGAAAAGGATCATAGACCTTAAGACTACACATCAGGCAAATTTCCTTCTTCTTCTTCTTCTTCTTAATCGCTTATGTATTAGTAATTAGTAAAAAGGAATGAAAATTAATTGATTGCAGATAAAGAGAGAGATTGCCACCTTGAAGCTCCTCAAACATCCAAACATCGTCAGGCTACACGAGGTCGGTTCCACTTCCTCTCTTCCTGTGCTCATTCGTGTTTCATTTACGACGTCGTTTAATTGTCTAAATTTCAAATAATAATTCAAGGCATTAAACTCTATCCACTCATGTATTTCATCTGATTCTCATTTTTTGAAATTTTAACACAATTTTCCGTTATATTTCGTATTTTTAATTTTTTTATAAATATTAAAATTAATATATTAATGTTAGTTAGATGGGAGGTTTCCTTGTGATCTGAAACGTGATTGGTGGTGCCTATGGACCGACTGATGAATTTAGAAGCGTTTAAAACGTTATATGGTCAACTTGTTTCAGTAATATTAATAATGTATGATGTGATAATAAATAAATAGGTAAAGACAAGTGTATAAACATTAAACCGATTTAGTAGTAAAATTTTTGAGCCGATCAATTTTTGATTTTTTAGTTTATCTTTAATTTTATTCAATTATATGACAGTCTAATATTAGTTAAATTTTTAAATCTTAAATCTCTTTTATTATTAGTCTAACTTTCAGTCCAATTTTTAAAATATCGGTATATATATATATATAGTTAGAGATTCTTGAAAAGTTACTTATAATTTAATGTTTCAAAAGGTACTCTTGTTTATCTTTATAACAGGAGAAATTAGAATTATTATATTAATGATTAATATCAATTTAAACTAAATAATGTCTTTTTGATAAAAATATTATTACTTTTTGTCCTCATTGATACAGGCAAATACTTTTATACAAATAAAAACAATTAGTTTAGGGCCACACATTCACGGAGCTTGGTGTTGGTGGGGTTGTGGGGTTGCCCAATTGGAGTCAGTCCTTGTGATGTCTCTTTAATACTTTTTCATTTCCTGACTTTGCTTTTGTCTCATCTTTGGAATTGCGACGTATTCAAGGAATCAATAGTGCGTGAAGGAAAATTCAAAGTCTAATGGGGATTTCTCTGTGGCTGCTGTTCGTTTCTTGTGTCTGATTTATTACAAGAATATACAAAGACGAATTTAGTATTTTTATAACGAAACCTGGTCCTGAATAAGTTATGATATTATTTATTTATAATGTTATAAGAATGATAAATAACCAGATGACTATGACCCTTTGCTTGGATTTCTGTATGCATTTAATTTGACTTGATGCTAGCTCGAGTTTGAGTTTGAGTCTATATAGGTTTTGGGTCGGAATGAAAAGTCTTGAACTTGGTCAAATTAAATTTGGGTTGGATTAAGTTTGAATCGGTTTGGACTGACTTGAAGCAAGCTCAAGTTGGATATCCCTTGAGTTTTGAACTGGAGGCCCAAAATTTTTTAGTAAACCCAGATCCATCTTTAAAGTCAATTAAATTAAAATTTGTTTGTTGTCTTTGGATAAGGTCGGATCTTTTGTCAAGTCAAGATATTATTTACGACAAAGTTGTTAGAAAAATAACGAGCTTGGGTCCGGGTAGCCTGAAGCCCTTCTCAGTTTAGTCTAGCTCGATTTTAAAAAAAATTAAATTAAAAATAAAAAAATGACATCTTTCTCCTTATAGCTATCGGGCCTCGGACCAAGCTAGGCTTAGCTTGGACAACCCGAGCTCGAGCCAGACCCAGCTGGGCCAGGTTGGATTATCGTGTCTAGGAGAACGAATGTTGTTAGCACCACTCTAATTCTCACCAAATTCAGTTGAGAATGGCATCGGACCGGGCTGAGCTTGGGTTTGATGAAAATTAATATCTGATCCGATTATAAAACAATGTTGTTTTTATTTAAAATTTTTGGGTGTTGGGCTTGATTAAACTGGGTAGTCCAAGCTCGAAGCTCGAAAATTCGGGGAAAAAGAGTCTTGAGCCTGATTCGAAGTCCAATTAATGAACCGAATCTGTTGACATCATGTCAGACTGGGTCTGGATCTAAATGTCATCTCTAATTATTCAATACTATCACCACTTTAATTTTCAGTATTTTTGAACCAGCAGAACTGGAACACTAATCTAAAGGTTCTAACCAAAAGCCTATTTCTCTGTTTTTCTATTTCTGGTCAACTGCTAATGATGAATTTGATAATTTGCAGGTGTTGGCAAGCAAATCAAGAATTTATATGGTACTAGAGTATGTAACTGGAGGCGAATTGTTTGATAGAATTGTAAGGAGTCGTTACTACTTTTTTCAATCTAATGTAATGTTTAACAACTAATCACCAGAATACATTACTTGTTTCTTCATCCCATATCCAGGCGTCAAGCGGAAGGCTTTCAGAAGCTGAAGGCCGAAAGCTTTTCCAGCAGTTGATTGATGGTGTTAGCTACTGTCACAACAAAGGTGTTTTCCATAGGGATCTCAAGGTATTACTCTGCTATTAGATCCTTTTTTTCTTGTTTCACTTGTATCGGTAAAACTCGTAGTTGCTACACTTCGGATGTGTACCATTTGTAATGATGTGTGTGTTACAACAGCTAGAGAACGTTCTTATAGATACCAAGGGGAACATTAAGATCACTGATTTTGGACTCAGTGCATTGCCTCAACATTTTAGGGTATGCATCTCATCAATATTTTGGTTTAATTGTTGAATGATTCCTTCGTTATATAACACTTGTCTTCTGCAAATTCCAAGGATGATGGTCTACTGCATACTACTTGCGGAAGTCCTAACTATGTTGCACCTGAGATCCTTATGAATAGAGGCTACAATGGTGCCACTTCGGATATTTGGTCATGTGGTGTTATCTTATACGTAATTCTCACCGGATATCTTCCTTTCGACGATAGAAATCTTGCTGTTCTTTACCAAAAGGTATTTGAATTTCATTCCTGTTCCTCTCCATGTCAATGCTTGGCAAGCATGTTATGTTTGATTCTTTTCTATGGTTTCTCAGATCTTCAAGGGGGATTGCCAAATACCTAAATGGTTGACACCTGGTGCAAAAAACTTGATCAAGAGAATTCTTGATCCAAACCCAGGCGCCAGAATTACAATTGAAGGTATTAAAGCGAATGAGTGGTTCAAGGAAGGCTATACGCCTGCTGATCCTGCAGATGAAGATGAAGATGTGTATGTTGATGAAGAAGCATTGGCAGTGCATGAAGTGGTACTTATGAACTTAAAGAGTGTTCTAACTTTTAAGTCAATGGAAGTCCCTTTGTTTCTCACTAACCGCTAACTGGAATCGTTGTCTTTTTGTCGTAGCTATCTGAAGGGGAAAAGTGTCCAGAATCACCTGCCCTCATCAATGCTTTTCAATTAATCGGAATGTCTTCCTGTCTTGACCTCTCAGGTTTTTTTGAGAAAGAGGTGACATAGCCATTGCACCAGTACCTTATCTAACGTTCTTTACTTTCAGAATTCCAAATTCTGAATATTTTGTGTTAATAATCCAGGATGTTTCCGACAGAAAGATCAGGTTTACTTCCACTAATCATTCCCTGAAAGATTTGCTCGTAAAGATTGAGGGTATCGTGAATGAAATGGGATATCGTGTCCTGAAGAAAAATGGAAAGGTATCTAAAATACTTGCTCATATTTCCTGAAAACGCTGGAATTTGGCAAGTTGTTCATGCTTATAACTACAGTTTGATTGCAATGTTCGTGTTTGTAGTTGAAAGTGTTGCAAGAGCAAAAGGGGCAGAGAAGTTCAGGTAGCCTCTCTGTTGCTGCTGAGGTAAGTTCCATTGAAGCAAAAACCTGTGCTTCACTCTTCTGGTGCCAAGCTAATAGAATCTCCAAAACTTTGTCAGGTATTCGAGATAAGCCCATCTTTGTATGTAGTTGAACTGAGAAAGTCTTATGGAGATACTTCAGCTTATCGACAGGTACATATTTTGATCCCTAATGTTTATAATAGAATACAAAACAGACCTTAATGTTTTGAAATATTCAAATTAAACCTAAATATTTTCAAAACGTTCAAAACAGACCCTAATTGACCTGAAATAAAATCATCTAGGTCAATTATATTCTCGTATCCAAGATTGACCCAAAATTCGAACAATTAAAACCGAATTTATTGACTTTAGATCAGACCAACCGAACTCATTTTGCCAACCTTATCAGTTTATCTCAAATTTCTAACATTTCATTTGCATCATATGGTGCTTGCAGTTGTGTAAAAAGCTATCAAATGATCTAGGCGTTCCTCCAAGCCCAGGATTGTTGAGTACGGAAGTGTGAATACTGTAGTTTCCAAATGAGAGGTTAGAGGCACATTGTAAGTGAGACCCTTTTTATGCGTTTGAGTGTAGAGTAGATGTCAACATATACCAATGCTCTGTTAAGCTTCAGGCATGTTGATGCAATAAATGTTCAAGCTTGGAATATGTTGATTTAAAAAAAAGAAATGGATAAGAGAAGTGTCGTGTTAAATTCTTTAATCTCCTAATTATTTTTGTTTGATTTCAAATAATTAAAATTTGAAGCTTCAAAAGGTAAATATTCAAATATAATGTTAGGGTGATAATAGGTCTAAGTAAATTATTTAGAAAAATTTAAGCTATGACCTTAATCAAAATTGAATGCTTAGGTATGGTTAAATATCTATTTACACTTTAACATCTTAAAAAATATTTAAATAAATATCTATTTTATTTTTATCTTAACATAATAAAAAGACAGTAATCGTTAAACCTTAAATAGAATGTAAAAGTACCGGTCTCTCTATTAGTGAGGAATATGGTTTCGTACATTAGACCTCTAGAGATCTCGTGTTTAGTGAAATTTTTATTAGATCGTTGTTGTTTTATAGAATATAAAAGTTCTACGAAAAGTTAGTTTGTTATTAAAATAATATTTTTAATTCTCGATTTAATCTTGCATGAAATCAATGAATCGGGTTAAAACCGATTGAACATTCAACTTCTCAGACTCGCTTGAGTAAATGAAAAGATATCATTTTAATGTAATTAATTGAAATGATATCACATTAGTATATAATAGATCGAGATTATAGTTTCATTTTGTTATCGTAATAACTTGTAATTGATTGAAAGAAAATTTTTAAGAGATTTATTACTTAATTTTGTCTCATTAAATACTTAATATTAAGAATTAATTTGTAAAATTAGTATCATTAGGAAATTTGAAGAAAATATTTTGAGTGAAGTTTAAAATTACAAAAAATTCTAAGTTATACTTAATCCCTTAATTTGCATGTAAATAAGATTATTTTGTAAGCTAGTTGGATGGGACCAGATCCTTTGTTCTAATAACTTTGTTCCATGCCTAATGTGATGTTGTTTTAACAACAAAACAACATCGTATTATGTGCAGAAAATGGTTGGAACAAAATAACGGATACAGAGAATTAGAATCCTAATTGGATTGATATGATTTATCCAAAATATAATTAAAAAATTCAATCAAAACCATCACTTCTATTAGAATTTTTAGTACGATTAAAGTGTAGAGTTTATTAACAAAATTAAGCTTATGTCAATTATTGCCAAAATGTCTAAAATTAGTCATTTGGATAATTGATCGTTACTACATATAAATCTTTTAATATTTTTATGTTTAGTTTATATGAAATACTCTACACTCCTCCTTAAATGCAAGATTGCATATCAGTTATTACTCAAATAAACGCAAGAATAATCGATCGCACTTTTGATCTGAACATCTAAATGATAATTGAGAAATTAATAATTCGACCAAATCTACTTTGGTATCATATTAGAAAATTTTAATATAAGTAAAGTTTAGAGTCTATTAATAAGAATTGAATTTAAGTCAATTATTATCAAAATGATTGAACTATTCAATTAAATAGTTAACTTTACCACTAACAAAGCCTTTAATATTTTCATATTTGTTCTAACATGGCATACTCTAGCAGCTTCAAATAATATATATTATTAATTAATCATTTCACTTAGTCTATGAAGTGGTGAAATGAACATGACAAACATGTTCTGTGCCTGTGGCTTATTTACCATTTAAAATAAAAGAAATCGTGCCGTCTACTAATGAGACTTTCTATATTGTATTAATTTTATTCGGAGAGCATATGGAGAACGTGTGCTGTGAATCATATATATAATACATTCTTATCTATAGATGAGTGCAAGTATAAGATAATTCTTAATTAAAGATGATAATATATTTTATCTACAGGTTAGTGCAACTTGACTCTTACCTTCTGTATGGTTAGGCTTATATTAGGAGAGTTTTGTTAGTAAATTTTTTCTATAGATTATTTCTGAGAAGATATTTTTAAAAATTAGTTGACTGTTTGGCTATCATTTAAAAAAATATTTTTGAAAGAATTTTATATAGTAGATTATTTGACAACATAAAATAAAATACTTTTAATTTTAATTATATTTTATTTTGTAATAAAATTATTTATGCATATAAATATTATTTAAAGTATATTAAACAATATGCAAAGCACAAGATATTAATTATTATATAATTTTAAATCATATGAAATATAAATGAAAATATATATAACTAAATCTTTTATATAGATTATAATATAGTAAATTAATAGCGAAAATAAATATTAAAACATATAAAAGTCAAATAATATTATATAAATCTCAAAATAAATATCCAAGTTAAGTAAATAGTTAAATACATAAAACGAAAAGATAAGTTTTTGGGTATTATCGAATTATGTGCAAAACATAAGAGCAAAATGAACTAAAAAATAAATTCATTAATTGATCTGAAAAATCTACCTAAAAAGTTTTTTAGAAGCTCCAGATTTTAGCCTATTAAAAGCTGTATGTTGGCTGTCAAAAAACATATCTATTAAAGAAATACTTTTTATTTTACAATCAAATACTCATTTTTAAAAAAGGACCTTTGTGGTAAAGAAAAGTATTTATTGGTCTCTCAAAAGTTCATTCAAACAAGCACTTAATTAGTAGAGACTGACATATTATATATTATATATTATATATTATATTAATTTATTATGTTTATACTTCAAATATGTATTTCTACGTATTTCAAATATTTTAAAACATGTTCCAATAATAAAATTCACCCTACATATAATAACATTACGAAGGTCTTTTTAAATAAGATACAATTTTAAATTACAATTTATTAAATACTTAAAATTTATAAATTATTAGAATTATATTTAAAAGGCACATAATAATAATAATAATAATAATAATATCTAAGAAAATAATGGGGATGTCTAATCTTTCTCAACTAAAATCCTAAGCGGTGATGATTACGAAGAAAGTGGTGGAAATCTTTGGAAAGAAAAATGGAGTTTCCAGGAAACGTAAATTGACACCAAACACTCCATAATTTCATACCAATCAGGCAAGTGAAAAGGGTCAATTATTAGAAAGTGGAACTTAGTAAGACGCGATGGCATACATTCCATCAACTCCGTGGTGGGGTGCGACTGCGAACCTTCCCCTGTGTCAAGGTAGTTGGTCTAACTCTAACCCTTCCGAATGAAGTCACCTGTAATATTATTCCAAATCTGTTTCAGTCCATTTATTCAGGGTTTATTTTTGAAATAAATATTTAATCAGATTGAATAATTCAATCGTAAAAAAATTAAATTTAAGTAATTTATTATTAATTTCTACCCTCTTTAAAAAATTGTCGTGTATTTTTTATTAAAATTTTAATTTAAAATTTAAAAAATATATTTTAAGAAATTCATAATTTTTATAATAATTTAACAACACTAGTACTTGCTCTCTATATCTTTCATATGTGTAATTTTAAATCAAAAGTCAAATATATACAAATAAAAGAATACATATCTTGATTATACTTTTTATAAACTGAATATATTTATTGGGATAATTCTGCATCACAGTTTAGAGTGTCCAATAAAAAATTGACAGCATGTCCCAACTATTGGGATATCTAGTAGATGATTTAGCTAACAGGTGGGCTATTATATTAACATGCTTAAAAATTCAGGTAAAAGTAAAGGATCGAAAATTCGTAGCTGTGCCTTTGCACTCGTCCAAGATGACTCCCAGCTCATTAATGTCATTGCTGGATCCATAGAATCGTTGTACCAAGTGAAGGCAATCGGTTTCCACTTCCATTAATGTAAAGTCAGTGTGTATCAGCCAAGATAGGGCCTCTTTGAAAGCGATAACTTTAGCAATAAAAGGGGTATAATATGAGTGAAAAAACTCAGAAAGACAGTTAACAAACTGACCCATTTCGCCCCTTATTACTACGCCATACAGTCTTGTCTCTTGAGCATTGTGACCTGCAGCATCAAAGTTGCACTTTATAGCTCCTCGATTGGGCCTGATCATCGAATTACCGGCTCGTAGGCCCTTATTACTGTACCAGCAACGCTAGCCTGGAATTGGGTATTTTTCCATGCATGTAAGATAACGGGATATATTAGATGACCTAAAACATGTTTTAAAAAGTTTAATAAAAAACTCAAATAATTATTTTATATACTTAATCTTCTTCTTTTTTTTTTTATCGTTAATGTACTTAATCTTTTCACGTAGACTCTGGATAAAGTGAAATGGACAGGCAAAACGTGTTTTCATTGCTACTGGTCTTTGGCCTACTTGAAAATTTAAAATATCTCAATAATTGAATCATTGTTTTAATTGTTTATTTCATATATTTGGTAAGCGTTGGTACAACGTGTGACATCTATCAAGACTTTTCTTTTCTATTTTTAGATTTGAGGAAACTTCGTAAACAGACTAAGTGGGCACCTCTTTCTGAAAATTCAATTAGTACACTATCTTACAGGCAGGTTAAATGGACACATCTTTTCATTGAGGGCCCAACTGACATTTCACCTATGACTAAAATCTCAGCTGCCCCAGGCTCTTATAAGAATGACTAATATGAAATTGAACCTAGGACTTAACTGAAATCAAGTATCGCTTTCAGTCATTTAGCCATGCTCGTTGAGGGCCTATCAAGACTTTTCCTTCCTTCTTAACATCTATAATGTTTTTGAATGACAAAAGTATATTTTGAAAATCAACGCTATAACAAAATATATAATATATCATAATATTTAAATCCAATATTTTTAAAACATTAAAAACTCTAATTGGATAGAAAATTTAACGTAAACTTCTTATCAATTAAATATTATGTCAATATTAGTATGAAATTATATTATCTTTATTTTCTTAAAATAAAATAAACTCCACTAGCACTTGACAAGTTGTGTAACAACGAACTGTACTGTGATATAACCATAGAATCCACTTTTTATTTACAAATAAATGTTATGAAAACTTTGGAACGCTTCAAAACGTTATGATTTAAGTTGTATTTGATAGGAGATATACTCTACTCGGATAGAACAAAAATATCAATAAAAGAAATTGAAGTAAAACGACACAAGATTTAACATAGAAAACCCCTTAACGAATATGGGAAAAACTACGGACAAGAATAGGAAGATCTTATAATCCACACTAAGAATTGATACATAAGGTTATGGGAAAGAGATTTTGGGATATTTAAAACCTTAAGCATATGTCTCTTTATATAACTTCAAATAAAGCTTATACTCTACCACTTCAATGTGGGATAGAAAACCAACAACCTCTCGCTGAGATTTGATTTAGAACCAATCAATCTCCATATTGTTATTTCTATCTTGCTATTTCTTAGTTGTCTATGTCTTTGCTAAGTCATATAAGGATTTACACCATATAAATTTATAAGTGTTGATGGCCTTTTTAGTGCATCTGTTAGGTTTTCTTTTGTGTGAATTTTCTCGTATGTCTATACTTCCATCTTCCATTACTTTACTTAATAAAATGATTTTAAACTCCAATATGATTGGTTCGAATGAAAACTCAATTCTTTTGCAATATGCAAGGCACTCGACTATCACAATACAAAGATTTTCTTTGTTGGTGCCCAAACTCCTCCAAAATCCTTTTATCTAGATCGATTCCTTGCAAGCTTATGTAGTTACCATATACTCACTTTTGTTGTAGATAATGCTACAATTGTCCGTAGTTTAGATACCCACTTACATCTCCTTTTGCAATAGTAAACACATAGCATATAGTGGATTTTCTTTTATCAAGATCGTCGTAAAATCATAATCAACATATCATTTGACAATAAATTCATACCCTTATAACATAAAGCAAAGATTTGAGGTCCCTTAATATATATTAGGATCCTCTTTGACTTACCAAAGGTTTCAACCAGATTTGCCATGTAACGCCTACCCACTCCCTCGTGCATGTGCAATGTTTAGTCTTCTGCAAATTATAGCCAACATTAAACTTTTCATTATTGATGCATATGGTACTCTAGACATCTCCTTCCTCTCTGCTTCACTGCTAGGGCTTTTACTTGAAAATAACTTAAAATTAACAGGAAAAGGAGTAGATTGACTTACAATCTTGCATATTGAAGCATCGCAAGATTTTCTTCAAATAGTTCTTCTAAGAAAGTCAAATCTTCCTATTATTTATGTCTTAATAATTTTACATCTATAGAATCTTATTTGTTGATCCTAAATCATTCATTTCAAATTCCCAAATAACTGAGTCTTCAAATCTTGAATACGATCTTTTTGGGGCTTGTAACAAACATGTTGTGAATATACAACAATAATACAATGAAATCATTATTACTAAACCTCTTAAATTATGCACAAGTTGTATTAAATCTGTTGAATCCACAATTCATTATGAAGGAATCAAATCTTTTGTACCAACATCTTGACTTCTGTTTTAAACCGTACAAATATTTGTTTAACTTGCAAACCAAATTCTCTTTCCCTAGTTCTTCAAAATCTTTTGGTTAATGCATGTAAATTTTTTATTCAAGATCTCCATAAAGAAACGCAATCTTTACATCTAATTGCTCTAAATATAGATCAAATGTAGCACACATAGCTAGGACAATCTGAATTGTATTAAGATGAACTGCAGGTGAAAATTTTCTGTAAAGATTTCTCGACTCCCACTCTCTTCTTCAATTTCTATAGGGAGAACTTTGTCCCATCAAACTTTGTAATATCGAATTTGGTTGACATTACTTCTATCACAAGAATTAACTCCCACTCTCGCGTTAAAAGGGAATTGCCGAGTTACCTCCATTTAGTATGTAATAAACTGTAGTATACGAAGAAAGTTCCCAAGAAAGGTTGGAGGGATCACAAATGATTCCACTTAAAACTCAATCTCCTTAGACAGAACTTTTCCTAGACATGCACTAAATCACGTCAAATACCAACAAAAAATGCCTTTAAAATGACAACAAGAATTTGGTAATAGAACCACCCTTAACCCATAAGAATACCAAAGAAAAACTCATTTTCTGATGCGGAAGATCAGACTATACTGCAACCACAGAGCATACTTGAGTAACCCTTGGGTTTTGACACCACTGATAGGAGATGGACTTCATCCGGACGTAACAAACACACCAATAAAAGAAATTAAATTAAAAATGACACACAAGATTTAACATAGAAAGCCCCTTAACAAATATAGGAAAAAATCACAAGCAATAATAGAAAACTTTTCACTATAGAAAACAAATATTACAAAAGGAAAATCTCACAATCCACACCAAAAATTAATATACAAAGTTACGGGAAAGAGATTTTGGGATATTAAAATCTTAAGCATATGTCTCTTTATACAACTTCAAATGAAGCTTATACTCTCACCCACTTCTAACATGGAACATAAAGCCAACACTATTCTCTTGTAAAATTGAGGTTCAAAATACACTTTTGGCCATGAAATATGAAATATTATATTATATTTATAACAACAAAATAAATGAAGTATAAATTGTAAAATGAAAACTAATCAAATGTTACTAATATAATAATTCAATTAAAATATTAACATCATTTCAAATTATTTAAATTTGATTTAAATTAATAAATTGTTATAATTAAGAAATAAGTTGATTGGTCGTATATTTCATCATTATTTTAAAGAAAATATTTTATAAAAATTTGAAAATTTTAAAAATTTCTTAAACTACAAAGCATATTTGTGTTTTTTCAACCCTTGTTCAAAGTAATAAGATTCACCCTCAATATAACATATTTACAAGGGTTACTTCTATTTTCTTCTTACAATATATTAATATACCTTTCATTAATATCTAGATGGACTAATGAGTAGTATGCTAAGAGAAATCAAATCGTGAAGAGCAAGTAAAAATTCTTAGAATCTCGATGACGTATGACCTTTATTATCAATTACTTATTGAAAAGAAAGAAATTAACAGAAGCTAATTACTTTTCTTGTTCTTGGTGCTGAAGTTGAGTTGATTGCTTAACGGTTAGAACTTAGAACACCACGGATTGAATCTAGACCTAAATGTGGGTTTCCTTCATAGTCAACCTGTACAAAGAGATTTGACTAGCTCTTTTTTAAAAAAACCTACAATATATTTTAGGAGGGTCATAATCTATGTTCTAAAACCTGATCGGTCATCGAACCGCCATTGCTATCGATCATTTGGTTGATCGGTTCGACTAATTCAACTATCAAGATCGGTTAACGTAGATGACGTAATAATTATTAATAATTATATTTAATTATATATAATATTAAAAATTTAAAAATTTAAAAAATAAAAATAATTATCGGACCAATCGGATCGAACCTATCCTACCGGTCAATTAACCTCCTACAAAGGAGAGCGTTAAGTGAGGAGTTGAAACTAATTAGGCCACTCTTATTAGCTCTCTTTTCTATGCTAAGTCTTGCTATTTTTCATAAATAAATTTTAAAACTTTTAATTAATACCTAATTTATGGAGTATAATTTAAAATTTTAAGTTTTATTATTAATTAAATGATTCTTCCTCGTGGAGCCTCCAAAAGCAAACCGTGTGAGTCTACTATGGAAGCAGAAATGTCAAGGTCTACCAAAATCTGATGCACTGTAGGTGTTAGAGACGAGATCTTCTATATAAAGCTTCCTCCTCCTACTGATTCTCTCAATAACCATCCCTTCCTCAAGATTCCTGCTCCATTTTCAAGTTCTGATTGCTCTTTTAGTTGAGAATGAGACTCGTCGAAGCAGCAGGAAAACGATATGCCCTTTGCAGGCAGCAAGAGACTCTGATTACGTGAAGAAAGTGTACGGAGGGTACTTCGATGTGTTCGTTGCAGCTTTTGGTGAGGAAGGTGAGATATGGGACTTGTACAGGGTCGTTGAAGGTGAGTTTCCTGATAAGGATGAGCTTGAGAAATATGATGGATTTGTCGTCAGTGGAAGTCCTTATGATTCCTATGGCAATGACGACTGGATTCTCCAGCTTTGCTTACTATTGCAAACTTTAAACACCATGAAAAAGAAAGTTCTTGGAGTCTGCTTTGGCCATCAGGTACGTACATACCACCTCTGTTTCATCTAACTTGAACCTACCAGGCTACCAGAGTAGTACTCAACAAGGTCTCCTTGTTTTTATGGTTTTGTTTGGGTATACAGATTCTGTGCAGAGCATTGGGTGGGAAGGTAGGAAAAGCCCGTACAGGTTGGGATATTGGGTTAAGAAGAGTTAAGTTAGTGAAGGATTTGGGACCTTGCAGCTTCAACGGTGATTTAAGCGAGAACCCTCCTTCACTCTCGATCATCGAGTGCCACCAAGATGAGGTATGGGAGGTTCCATCAGGAGCTCAAGTGATTGCCTTCTCTGATAAAACTGGTGTAGAAATGTTCACCATGGGAGATCATATCTTGGGCATTCAAGGTCATCCTGAGTACACCAAGGACATTCTTTATAACCTCGTAGATCGCCTCCTCATTAACAACTGCATAAAGGTACAGAATTAATTAACAGCGACAATTTCGGATAAATTTGTACAGTTCTTGTTCGTTCTTTGCTTATCTTGAGCTTGTGAATCTGAAAATGAGCAGAAAGATCTCGCTGAACGTGCCAAGTTGGGTTTGGAGATGGCTGAAGCAGACAGGAAGTCCTGGGGGATGATCTGCAGAAACTTTCTTAAAGGAAGATCGCAAAAGAATCCATTGAAGAGAATCCCAGATTATTGGATTTGATTGCTCCAAGAAATGTGACTGAAGTGACAGGAGGTGGGCTCTTATTCATCAAACACAAGCAATATAAGAATCAAATAAAATGAAAACAATGACGTCCAAACTTTACCAAAATTAAGTTACCTTGTTTATACCAATGAATTGAGAAAGACTCTAATTTCGTTATTGCTTATACCAAAAGACTCTAATTTCGTTATTGCTTATACCAATCTTTAATAAGAAACTTAAACTATTCAATCTTTAATAAGAAAGACTATCATTTTATTATTATAACAAAATAATCAAAATAAGATACAAATATGCTAAAAAGATATTACGATACGTATCTTTAACAATTAAGGATGACAATCAATTATCCAATTTCTGCTTGAACTTAGATTTAATTCAAGACTCAATTGGACCTAAATTTTTAGTTATCAGTTTAATATTAGTTAAATTTTTAAACCTTAAATCTTTTTATTATCAGTATAACTTTCGGTCCAATTTTAAAATGTTGATATATATAGTTAGAGGTTTTTTAAAAGTTACTTATAATTTAATATTTCTAATATTTCATTTGCATCATATGGTGCTTGCAGCTGTGTAAAAAGCTATCAAATGATCTAGGCGTTCCTCCAAGCCCAGGATTGTTGAGTACGGAAGTGTGAATACTGTAGTTTCCAAATGAGAGGTCAGAGGCACATTGTCTGTGAGCCCCTTTTTATGCGTTGTAGAGTAGATGTCAACATATACGGATATACCAATGCTCTGTTAAGCTTCAGGCATGCTGATGCAATAAATGTTCAAGCTTGGAATATGTTGATTAAAAAAAAAAGAAATGGATAAGAGAAGTGTCGTGTCAAATTCTTTAATCTCCTAATTATTTTTTGTTTGATTTCAAATAATTAAAATTGAAGTTTCAAAAGCTAAATATTCAAATATAATCTTAATATTATAAAAGATAATACTCGTTAAACCTTAAATAGAACGTAAAAGTAATGTTATTAAAACGGACCGGATGGGCGGTCCACCAATTTGTCCGAACCGCCAGCTGTCCGGGTTCGATTTTGAATAATAATGGCAAATCAAAACCGGCTGGTTTATCAGAGAACCGGCCGGTTTTCTTAGGAACCAGTTATTTGATAACCGGAACCCTTCTCCTTCATTTTCGTACAGAAATATGAGAGTGCCGCCGGCAACTTCACCCTATTGGTCTACTCCAGAAGTTGCGAAGAAAAGGTTGGAAGACAGATCCAAACTTTGCATGCTCTGTTTCGCTCTGTTTCCGGAGGATGTGGAAGTGAAGAAAAGGTTGGTGATTTATTGGTGGGTCGGCGAGGGCCTGGTGGAGTAAACGGCCGAGGAGACGGCGGAGGAAGATGCAGAGAAGGTCCACCCCATCTTTTTGCACAGCAAGGCTCTCCCTCCCTTCATCTGTCGATTTCCTCCCACATGCACACGAAACCCACTTTAATCGCCGCCAACGAAGACGTTAACCTCTCCGGCCGATGACGGTCTGTGTTTGAAGATTACGCCGTTGTTGTACAACTTTATCTTAAACCACTACGTTAACCTCTCACTTCTTGCTTCGCCTCCTCTTCATCCTCCGATTAGACTAGGATAAAAGCCGATTCGGAATGCCAGGGAACTTAGAAGAGAGAGCGCCGGTTGTTATTGATGAGAAGAATAATGAAGAGAAGAAAGATCTGGAAGACCGGAACCTAAATGAAGGAGGGCTAAGAATCCTAAGCGGCACCGTAATCCTACCTAATAAGAAAAGAGCCTTCTAGATTGAATGGAGTCATGGAATATTAAGCAATGTTTTAAATAAAAAGGTTCTTTAGTTAAGAATGAACTATTAGAGTTACATTAGGATGGAATTTGGTTATACACTTAGAGTTACATTAGGATGGAATTTGGTTATACATTAGGATGGAATTTAGTTAGAATGAACTATTAGAGTTACTTCTCTATGGTATTGTGGAGGTTTGTAACATTTAGAATTCTATTTTTATATTAATTTTTATAATATTTAGAACTTTATTTTAATTCAATTTATGGTAGTGATAAGTTTTATAATATTTAGAACTATATTTTATATCAATTTTGTAACATTTAGAACTTTATTTCATATCAATTTACGTAATATTTAGAACTCTATTTCATATCAATTTCTGCCTTTGATAGTTCGCTATATATACTCTTTCAACTATTTAATTTGTTGATCTAAAGTAGCAATATTGAAAACTAGCAATATTTCAGTTAGGCTATTGAAAGTGGAGTAATTCTTTGGAGCAAAGTTTAACAAGTAAGTAATATCTGTTGATCTTTTGTATCTATTTTGCTATTGTTGGTCTTCTTTATTACAATTAATAATGAGAAATATTTAGATGCATACTTTTGCCTAACAAGAATATACCCAATTATTTTTAAATTTTTAGGTTAAATCATAATGAAAATATAGAGTCATCCTCTACTTGTGGTAAGTCCGATCCAGCATGGAATTATTTTTCTTCCTCTCAAGCATCTGATGGGAATGTCCAATATAATTGTATGTTTTGTGGTAGAATATTTAAAGGGGGAGGAATTTTTAGAATGAAAGAACATCTTGCTGGTATTAAGAGTAATATTGCTCCTTGCAAAAAAGTGCCACTTGATGTGCGTAATACGATTGGAAAATATTTGCAGCAACAAGTAAAAAAGAAAAAGGAAAATAAAGAGGCTCATGATATATCTTTTGGAGATGATGAAATACCACAAGCATTAGATAAAGGAAAAAGAAAAGCTACTATTGACATAGATTCATATTTTTCCAAGAACTACTCCGGTTCTCAACCTAGTCTAAAAGTTTGATGGTTGATAAGGATATTGTTTTGAGATGTAAAAGAGCATGGGCTGATGGTTCTATCATTCATGTATTCCTTTAAATGCTTTAAATTCACCATATTTTCAAGAAGCAATTGATGCTACAACAAAGAATAGGGCGAGGATTTAAGGCACCATCTTATTATGAGTCGTGTGCCTTTGCTTCAAGATTAAAAAAGAATGTCGTTAATTGTGGATACATATAAATCTTGTTGGGAATCAACGGGATGCACTATTATGGCGATGGGTGGATGATCAAAGACAAAGAACCTTTATTAATTTCTTGGTTTATTGTAATATGGGAACAACTTTTATCAAGTGCATTGATGCTTCGACATGGTAAAAAGTGGTAATGCTTTATCTGAATTATTCTCACGAAATTGTCGAGTTGGTTGGACCAAAGAATGTTGTGCATTTTGTAATGTATAACGCATTTAATTATGTATCACCGGGCACTTATTACAATTAAAGTATGGGCATATTTATTGGTCTCCATGTCTTTTCATTGTATAAATCTTATTTTAAAAGATATTGGTGGTATGGATCATATTTCTAGTCTTGCTTCACGTGCATCTAAGATTACAATTTTGTGTATAATCATGTCACATTTTGTTTTGGTTAAGAAAGCAAGAAGATTGGTTGAGATCATGCGTCCACACTACCGAGTTTTGCAACTACATTTATTACTTTGAAAAGTATTTATCAACATAAGCATCAACTTCAAAATTTGGTGACAAGTAAACACTTTTCAAGTCATAAATTATCAAAGAGTGAAAAGGAAAAGAATTTTGCGCCATTATTCTAGATAATAAATTTTGGGATGCTTGCTCATCATTGTGAAGATTGTGGCTCCGCTTATAAGGTCGTTGAGGATTGTTGACTCAAATGAGAAGCCATCTTTGGGGTATATATATGATGGTATGTATAGAGCTCGCAAAACAATTACGATCTTTTAAAGGGAATGAGAGATTATACAAGCCTTATATAGATATTATTGATCGACGATGGGATAAGCATCTTACTCAAAGGATCCACTTAGTAGCTTATTTTCTCAATCCTTATTGCTTTTATAGTGGAAAGTATGTACAAGTAATATTATGGGAGGTTTGTTTGGTATGATTGAATGCAAAGGTATTTTTCTAGTGAAGAGCAATCATGCGATATAATGAAATTAAGATATATCGTGAAGGTTTAGAGAGTTTTGCTAGATCATCGTGAAGAGAGAACGATGATGAAAAAATGCAGCGAGTAAGTTTTATACTTTTAAATTTTAATTCATTAATATATATTTTATCATAACTATTAATTTAAAATGCGAGATGAGTGGTGGAGATTATTCTATGACGGTGCTCCAACATTGAAAAAACTCGCTATTAGGTTACTCAACAAACAACTTCGATCGAGTCAGTGAACGTAATTGGAGTGTTTTGAACGTATTCATACAAAGAAACGTAATCGTTTGGAATATCAAAGACTTAATGACCTTGTTTACGTTACTTATAACCTGCGAATGAAGAACATGTATTTTATATTTTGGTTTTTATTTCAATAATTTTATTTTTGTTGTTGACTTTATAATTGCTCTATTATGTGTTCAGAGCGCTTAATAAGAAGAGAACGTAAGATCCAATTGATATTGATTGTATTGAACATACTTGATTTTTGAATCGAAGAAGAAGAACCATCGCCGATCTTGATTATAATGAACTTGAAATGACCATTTATGAAGAACATGCATTCATCACAACAAATGAATTAAGAACATCTACGATGGTCGATTCATATCTTATTTTGATTATATTTAAGTTAAAATTATACTATATTACAAGTTTACAATTGAGAATAATTTCATACGTTACTAATTTGTAATTTATTTTAATGCAGAGAAGAAGTGGATGCAAATACTTTTGATGAAAGCGTAGTTTACTTAATCTTTAAATAGCGTTGAAGAATTTGGAGTTTTTGACGATGATGACGCAACCTTCTTCGTAAATACAATTTTTCTCTTAAATGTTATTTTAAGTTTTATATTGGACTCATATTTATTTATTTTAATTCATTAGATAATAATAAACATTGGTGTATTTTTCATTTCAATAAAATATTTTATTTTATTTATTCTTATAAAATTTTCATCTTATTTATTATATTCCGCTTTGATAGCGGTTCACTTCCTGTTGAACCTCTAAACCTTAAACATTTCCTTCGAATTTGTTCGATGTCCAAATCCGTTTTTAAAACATTGCGTAAAAGTATCGGTCTCTCTATTAGTTAAGAATATGGTTTTGTTCATTAAACCTCCACAAATCTCGTGTTTAGGGAAAATTTTTATTGGGTTAGACGAGAAGCTAGTTTGTTATTAAAAATAATATTTTTAACTCTCGGTTTAATATTGTATACAGTCAATGGATCGAAGTTAAAATATATTGAACTTTTAACTTCTCAATCGACTTGCTCAAGTAAATGAAAAGATATCATTTAAATGTAATTAACCAAATAATATCATGTTTGTATATAATAGTTCGAGATTATAGCTTCATTTTGTTTGCATAATAACTTGTAATTGATTTAAAGAAAAATTTAAGAGATTTATTACTTAATTTTGTCTCATTAAATACTGAATATTAAGAATTAATTTTAAAAAATTGTATCATTAGGAAATTTTAAGAAAATATTTTCAATGAATTTTAAAATTACAAAAAATCTAAGTTATACTTAATCCTTAATCCGCATGAAAATAAGAAGTTGTTTATGTGTTTTGTTTGAGACGGACACAAGAAATCTTGTATTCTGAGCTTTGAAGGAACAAAATGTTTTGTCCTATGCTCAAATCGGACGAAAATAGATGAAGACAACAAGCAAACATTACGAAGCATAAAACTTTTGTGTCCTATCATCTCATCCCACGTAGGAATATTAACCAAACATTACGTAAGACTTTCTCTTAAGTACAACTAAGATCGAACATTTAGTTATTACTTGAAATAAATGCAATGATAATCGGATTAGGCCGTTGAACCTAACATCCAAACGGACAATCGAAAAATTAATATAATTCGGACCAAATTTTCTCGAGATACCATATTAGAAAATTTTAATATAAATGAAGTATAGAACCTATTAACAAGAATTAGGCTTTAGTTAATCATTGTCAAAATGACTAAAATTAATGAGTTAGAATTAGGCTTTAGTTAATCATTGTCAAAATGACTAAAATTAATGAGTTAGATAATTAGTCCTTACCACTTATAAACCTTTTGGCATTGCAATGTATGATCATGGTAAAATAATATATATTATTAATTAATCATTTCACTCAGTGTATAAAGTGGTGAAATGAACATGGCAAACATGTTCTGTGCCATGTGGCTTATTTACCATTTTAAATAAAAAGAAATCGTGTTGCCTATTAATGAAACTTTCTATATTGTATTAATTTTATTGGGAGAGCATATGGACAACGTGTGTTGTGAATCACATATATAATAGATTAGTGCAACTTGAGAGATCGATATATTATATATTATATATTATATATTATATTAATTTATTATTGTTATACTTCAGAGATGTATTTTACATATTTCAAATATTTTAAAATATGTTCAAATAATTAAATTCACCCTACATGTAATAACATTATAAAGGATTTCTTTTTCTTTTTTAATAAGATGCAATTTTAAATTACAATTTATTAAATATTTAAAATTTATAAATTATTAAAATTTTATTAAATTATATTTATAATAATAATAATAATAATAATAATAATAATAATAATAATAATAATAATAATAATAATAATAATAATATCTAAGAAAATAATGGGGACGTCTAATCTTTCTAAGTGGTGATGATTATGAAGAAAGTGGTGGAAATTTTGGGAAAGAAAATGGATTCTTTGAGTTTCCAGGAAACATAAATTGACACGCAACACTCCATAATTTCATATCAATCTGGCAAGTGAAAAGGGTCAATTATTAGAAAGTGGAATTTA
>JAIWQS010000174.1:0-58802 GCA_029891385.1 Erythroxylum novogranatense | reverse complement strand
TTCTAAACACATGGAATTAAAGCATCATTTCGAGACTAGTAAAGAATAAAGAGATTGTCATCGAGCATATAATTCTGAGTCCATACTAGTGATCCCTTAACCAAGGTCTTGACCTATAGTGTTCCAAAGCATGTTGAAGACATTGGGATTTTAAAGCTCTTTTAATGCTTGGCTAGTGGGAGTTTTGAAATGTATGTGATCTTTCCTTGTCTTGTTAGACCACTTATTGTTAGATACTTGAATGTTCATTTCATGGATTATGTTATTTTAATGCAATTGATTTGAATATTCTCTTATTACTATTTTGTATATATCAATTGCTATTTCAAAACTCAAAGGTCCTTTTATATCATCATGTTCGTGATTGACACCAAATTAAAGTTAGAGATGTTACAAAATTTTGGAATCGGTGTTCTATTAAATCAAAATGTCTCTTGGTCAATACCATATTTGAGTCTGCAGACACTATTATAGAACTCGGTGTCCATTTTAGTCATTGTGTTGGTGGTTAACACCATATTGGAGTTCAAGAAATTATAGTTCATAATGAACTATACAATTTCTCTTCTTTAAACCTATTTTAAGAGAAATTGTAAGGACCGATGTTGAAAGTAGCGCTACATTAATTATTAGATCACCTTTATGTGTTATTTCATACTACACTATATATATATATATATATATATATATATATATATATATATATATATATATATATATATATATATATATATATATGTAGCCATTTTGCACAAAATTTAGTTTATTAACTTGAGAGTCATTCTCAAATGTTTTTCAGAAATAAAATTAAACAATTGATTTTGCCCAGTGGACAATGTTAGAATATATTTTGTGAGCTACAATCGGTTGTAGTTTTGGTTTTATTAAAAACAGGTTAATGTTATAATCCCTATTAAGATGCCTATGGTCCCTTATTATTATAATCCTTATTGGACTTAAGCACTTTATACCGTTAGTGTGATTAATGGTGTAGGCCTAATCCTAAGGCTAGTGATGGGCAGCCTAGGTTTGCTATCTATGGCCAGGTCCACGCTACACTCCCTATATATACATATGTATGGTCTCTCTACAGTTTACCTTATTGAGAATTGTATTTTTCCAAAGAGAGCGGAGTTACTATGGAAGTCCAAACCATCACCAAACACCTGAATGATGCTTTCACAATTTGTCGATCATGTCTTCAACAAGTAATTATTTATGTTCCATATCACGTTATTGATTCATAATTTTGGCTTCTTACATGAGATCCAAAGTGTAGGTTTTGGTTGGTGGACATATCCGCACTTCAGATAGCATTTACTTATTTATTCTTGCCTTCACCATATTTTTTATGTTCATTATCTTTAAAGGAAATTCAATTGCTAAAGTAGCCATTCCGGGAGTTCAGAGATAAAAATCTTGCTTTCAACCTTATGTTGCGAATGATTTCAAAGAAGCGTTATTATGGGAAGGGTGTGTTGGACAAAAAAACAAAAAAATTGAGGGGTCTTATTATGAAGACCATGGAAATACAAATATCGACTATTTTTTCCTAGTCCTACATTAGGTTGATTTCCAAGGACTTGAGAGGAGGACGATTCGACTAATGGATATTGTAAAAATTGACCAGATTAGAACATATTTACAGCTAAATAGGATTGAAAGAATAGTAACAAATAGATAAATTTTACATAGAAAACCCCTTAAGTAGGGTAAAAATTACTGGCAATGATAGAAGAATTTTATTACTGAAATATTGGAGAATTACAAGGAGAAAAACTAGATTCACAAAATATACAAAATATTTTCTCTTTTTTCACTTACACTCATTTCTTTTCTTAGCTAATGGATGATTTGCTCTCTTCATCTCCTTCCTATTTATATGCAAGAGGTGTGTGGGATGGTTGATCATTTAGCTAGCTATCTTTGACTTTTTTTATTTCAATTTTCGATGCCTACCATTTTTGACAATTCTCCCACTTGAAGATTTGATTAATAATCAATCATATCTTCACACCATTCTTTTCTACCTTGTCGCTTCATGTTGGTTATGTTTCTGTCAGGCCACATGAGGATCAACATTATATAAACTTGTTACCATTGATTGCTTTTGTCATAAAATCTGCCAAGTTATCCATTGTATGAATTTTCTATATATCCACCATTCCTTCTTCCACTTTCTCACGAATGAATGTGATATTGAGCTAGAATGTATTTTGTCTTTGAATGAAATGCTGGATTCCTTGCAAGATGCAAAGCACTTTGGTTATCACAAAACAAAATAATGTTTTCTTGTTTACATTCGAGTTCTTCCAATATTAACTTCAACTACATTGCTTCTTTACTAGCTTGTGTATCTACTATATATTCTACTTTTGTTATTAACGTAACTATAACTGACTGCAGTTTTGAAACCCAGCTTATAACTCCTTTAGCTAGTGTAAACACATATCATGTAACAGATTTATTTTTATCAAGATCATCTGCATAATCGGTATCAACATATCCTTTAACGATCGAAATCGATCCTCCATAACCTGATGCAACATATGAGGTTCTCTTGATATATTTAAGAATTTACTTAATAGTATTTTAATGCTCTCGACTAGCATTTGCCATGTATCAACTAACCACTCCCACTATATGTTCAATGTCTAGTTTTGACAAATCATAACAAACATTAAGCTTCTTGCTACTGATGCATACGATACTCGAGACATCTCCATCCTCTCTTCTTCATTGTTAGGACTCATACCTGAGGATAACTTGAAATTAATAGGAAGAGGGGTATAAATTGACTTACAATCTTGCATGTTGAATCGTCGCTAGGTCTTCTTCAAACATTTCTTATGAGAAAGCCAAAATTTTCTATTATTTATGTCTCAATGAATTTGCATCCCTAGAATCTTGTTTGTTGATCTTAAGTCCTTCATTTCAAATTCCTTATCCAACTGTGCCTTCAATTCTTTGATACGATCATTATTTGAGCCTGCTATATGTCGTCTACATACAACAACAAGACTATAAATCATCTTTCTCAAACCTCTTGAAATATGCCTGAGGATCGCATTTAGTCTTACGTATCCAAGGCTGCGATGAAGGAATCAAATCTCTTATACTAACAATCGGTGCTACTTTAAACCATACTGAGATTTGTTCAACATGCAAACCAAGTTTTCTTTCTCTTTTTCTTCAAAACCTTCTAGATGGAGCATATAAATTTCTTCTTTAAGGTGTCCATGAAGAAATGTAGTTTTCACATCTAGTCGCTTAAGATCTGAAGTCAAATGTTGTAATACCCCACTCGGTGACTGAACCCGATATCATTGGTGATATCCGAGTCCGGTAGGTTCATGAGGTGGCGTCTTACATCGGTCGATTAAAACTCAGTATACATTTTTCTTTTGAAGCCATTGATTCCACGTTAGCGGCAAGAAAAAAAGAAGTAATTAAAACCCATGTTCATAATAAACCAGTTTGATTATTACAGTCATCCAAGAATAATTTACAATCGATCGATGAGTAAAACATTAAAACCACAATGGGTAAGTAGAAATAAAAAGCATTATTATACAAATGATTGCGAACACAATTTGATAAGACACTAATCTGAACACGGAATGATCCAGGACCTCTATCCTTCACTTTTCTGATAGACATACTCCGTGTCAACCGGGGTATTCTTGAGGACCTAAAAATAGATGCAAATTTTGGGTGAGTTTTGCGAACTCGGTGAAAACCATCATCGATGGTTCACTCAAATCATGCATTACATACGTGGCGTACAACATATCTGATAGTATTCAATTAGTAGTAACATAACAATTTACAGATAAATAATAATTTGCGATAACATGTAACGATTACAATAAATCATGCCATCACGTAATCGCAATTTTCACAAACAATCATTCATGTGAATGCAATGCATATGTGACTCTTTCCAATTATTGATGTTGTGCCCAAGTGCTCGGTCGATTATTCGGTGGGGACGCGTCGTGATTTTCCCTCGCTCGAGGCGGTCGATCGATATTCAGGATAAATCCCCTCGGACTCAAGGCGGTCGATAATAATCGCAACTTGGGTCACAACGTCCATTATCTGTTCATGCATTTATGCATGTAATGCGATACTCGATGGTTTACTGTGAGTATGGCTATAAAGCCCGATATAAAGATCTTTCGGTAATCCGGTGATATGGCTATAAAAGCTCAAGATTATTGCGGTTTCGAGCTTCATGCAGAGTCGATCCAATACATTGAAAGCATGCAACTTAATCCTATCTGATTCGATAACCATACAATTCACCTTTACAAGTAGTTCCATTCAAGACAAGAAAAGCATGTAATTCCATCAATATGTTTGATAATCTATGTAAATCACCTCGTGCAAGTAATTCACATAGGGCATTTAGACATTCGAAATTTGAGAAACCAACTAGGTTACTCACCTGTATTTCCGAGCCAAAATCGGCGTCTCGATGGCGTCGGTGGACGGCGCTCCAGTGTGACTCTATAACAATGACGATATCAAACATTATCAATTGTTCAATCGAACTATTTCGAGAATGCACATGTAACACTTAAGGTGCACAATGCATGATCATGATATTCCGGCCCTAATCTCATCGTTTTCCACAGAAAAATCCGTTTCAAAAATAAGAAATCTAATGGCGCTGACGACGCTCAATTCTGACCTCTATAGGTCCCATAAAATAAAGCAGTGACCAGAAAATAATAAACCAGACCCACGTCAATTTTCTGTCCAATAATTCCCAATGTCTCAGAAAATGAAATTCAATAAGTCATGAATCCGATGCCTCGAGAATCAGGTCAATCGGACGCCGGACGGACAAGTTATAAGCAAAAGAATGGAAAAAGATCAGTACAAGTCGACTTACACTACTCCCATGACAGATCTGCAAAATGTTCTCCGACATACCAACTTTCATAGGTCATAACTCCTTACTCCGAACTCCAAATTGGATAAAATTAATGTCTATTTCATAGAGAAAAGAAAGATCTACAATGTTCATGAAGAACCCAAAAGCCAAATTCACCTCTAAGGGTATTAAAAATACAATCAAAGTTTCTGTCCAGTCAATGAGTTCCTAACCAGTGCAGTAGAGTTCCTACCCAGTGCAGTATTTTGTAAATTCAATAACTTCCCATTTACTTAGTCAAAATATTACACAATAAATGTTCTCAGTAATATCACAATGTGATCTACAACTTTCATGGACAGTCTAAATTCAAATTCACTTGCTAACTAGGTCCAATAATTCACTAAAGGTTGCTGTCCCTGAAATCACTCAATTTGAGCAGTAACTTTCTATCAATCATATCTCCCTGTATACAAATCAAACAAATCACCACTTTATATCCCTGAAAAGATAAAATCTCAAACTTCAATTCTTCATGAAATAACCAGACTCCAATTCAGCCTCTAACAGTATCAAATCTGTTATGCAAGTTTCTGACCTAATCAGCAGTTAACATCACAATATAGGTTCAAATTGTGAAAATCCATAACTCCCACATCTGATTTCCAGAAATTATATGCCATACACCATTTTCAATATGAATGTGTCATCTAAAACTCTTCAGTAGATTTCCAACACCAATTCAATGCACAAAAATTACTAAAATTTCTCCTAATCTGATTGTACACCAAATTTGACATTCCAGCTAGATTTCATTCAATGCATAAAAACAGCCAACAATCATCAGTCCATAACTCCTAATAGACATATAGAAAAATTGAAAAATCAGTGGCATTGGAAAGCTAACTTAATAGGCTTCAACTTTCATTGAGTCCATTTGTCCTAATTCCTTTTCAATTAATTTATAAAAATTAGCAAAACTATAGGGTATGATTTCGGGTACTGTTCATTCCAGTCAATAGCAGTAACTTTCCAAGACAAATTTCACCCTCTTAAAGCTAAAATTGGAAAGTACCTATTTCACACAAAAATGTAGCTAACATCCCAAAGTTTAAGTGGCCATAAACCTCACCTCATTTACATGACCACACAATTAGTTATGCTAACAACAGTACAATCAGTGAAAACCCTAATTTTCCAGATTTGGTGTTAACCTTAGTTCTATCATTTCCAATGCCATTAACACATCATTAAACATCCAAATGAACACAAATCAGTTCTTATACCATTTATACATGTACTAGGGCTAATACAAAAAAAAATTTGCAGCACATAATTCTTTCTTTCCAAGTAAAATCAATCATCAATATGCCATCACTAATCAAACTAAAACCACTTCTAACATACTACTTTCAATTCATAATTCAACCTAACCTTATACCCATTAATTCAAACCATTATAGTCATTAATTTAATGCAACCCTAAGCATAATAAATACTCCAAACCTCCCATTCAATGTGTCTACCTACCATGATTCATAAATTCCTACTTAAGACATCATTAAAAACTTAATGAAAGAACTTACCTCTTTAGCTTCCAATCCTCTCTTCTCTTCACTTCCTTCTTAACTACCCTTGCTAACCACTTCTTCTAACTCCAAGTAAATACATCATCATCAAGGCAAGGCAAGAACTTAATTGTATAGAAGAAAGCCTTGAATTTGGGAGAAAGGATTAGTGAAAGGATGAAATCAATGGAGAAGAGGAAGTATATGGGTTTCGTATAAGAGAAGCAAGACCAAGCCTTTTGTTGCTTTCTAAATGGAAGTCGTGAAGTGATGAATGGAAATACAAGCATTAAATATGCTAAGGTGAGTCATCATGCCACTTGGCATGTAAAGAGAGGAAAAAACTAAAGTTCTTTAATAAATTTGAAATAAAATGAAAAGAATCCTAACAAATGACATTTCTTGATCATTCAATACCAATGGTCCCAATTACAGGTCCAAACATCATTTACCCAATATTCCAGTGCCATTTAACATAAATTTTCAATACCAAAAATCGGCCGGTTAGCGATTGGCGATTTTTTTGGTTCTGAATTTTCTCGGAAAAATCAAAAAATTCCTAAAATCCTTAAAATAGAAAACAATTTATAGGCACTCGAATAATTTTCAAACCCATTAACCACATTAATCCCAATAAAATTATCTTAGGCACCATAATGAGAATATCATGTATGCATGCACAATAATTTCATGTGCACAAATGTGATGTGGACCAATCCTATTATGCATGAACAGTCCTATGCACTCCAAATCTATTCCATCCTATGTCAAATTTACTATTTTACCCTTCCAATTGAGGGTGGGATGTTACAAATGTAACACACATCGCCAAAACCACTCGAACTGTAGTGAGTCGAACCACAGGAGGAAATATTTCATTGAATTCAATTCCTTCCTTCGGAACATATCCTTTTACCATCAATCTAGCACGATATCGCTCTACTTGATCATCACCACTCCACTTGATCTTGTAATCCCATTTATTACTAATATGCTTTCTTCCTTATGATAGTGATACCATTCCATGTCTTATTCTTATGTAGAGCTTCAATTTTTAACTGCATTATTGCCATCCACTGAGATGCATATGAACTATTCATTGCTTCTTGAAGAGTTGATGGCTCTCCATCCTCAGTTAAAAGACAATATGCAATATTACTCTCCATAATATAATCTGAGTGCCAACTCGATGTTCTTCTTATGCGAGTTGATGTTTGAGTATCTGAAACATCATATTCGATAGGTTCTTGCTCCTCATGCTTTGGTGCAACTTCAAAAGAATCATTTTGAACAAATGCCCTTTCCACCTGCACTGTTGTAATCTCTTAATTCTCTTTTGAAGTGCTAACATCTTTTGTTTGCTCTTAATCATATCTTCCAAGAAAATAACATCTCTGTTGATAACAATCTTGTGGGCAGTGAGATCCCATAGACGATACCTCTTTACTCCTTCAACATATCCCAAGAAAATACATCTTCTGGATTTTGGATCCAACTTCATAGTTTCTTAGGCATTGAATATTACATAGGTAGGACTTCCAAATATATGGAGGTTGGGATAATCCACTAGTTTATCAGTCCACATTTCCATCGGTGTCTTCAACTCAATTGCAGTTGATGGAGCTCGATTCACCACATAAGAGGCATTATTGATTGTTTCTGTCTATAAATTCTTATCTAAGCTTGCAGTTCTCAACATCGTTCTTATTCTTTCCAACAGAGTTCTATTCATCAGTTATACTACTCCATTTTGTTGAGCAGTGTATGCCGTCATAAACTACCTTTTGATGCCTTTTTGCTTGCAGAATTCATCAACTTCTTTACCAGTATATTTGCCTCCATTATGCGAGCACAAACAAAGTTGGAAACACATCTGCCTTCCTCTTGATAGAAAACACCCAACATCTCCTCAAATAATTATCAATGAATGATACAAAGAAATTTTCTCCTCCTAGGGACGTAACTAGTGCTTGCCATATCTCAGAGTGAACCAATTCTAGAATTTCTTTGCTTTTGAATTTTGATGTATAGAACTTCAATCGATGCTGCTTACTCACAATAAAATGTTCACAAAAGGGTAGTGATATCTTTGTAAGATTTGAAAGTAGATTCTTCTCTGCAAGTATCTTCATTCCTTGTTCTGACATATGTTCAAACTTTTTATGCTACATCATTGTAGATTTGTCATCCGAACTAGTTATCGCATCTCCTTCTTATAAAGTTACTCCTTTCAACATGTACAGATTTGCAGCAATCTTCTCTGCTTTCATAAATGTTAGCGCTCTTTTAATCACTTTCATAATCTTGTTTTGAATCTCAAATCTGAAACCGAGATTATCCAGTTGTCCTACAGACAACAAATTCTTCTTCAAGCCCTTCACATGTCGTACTTTTTTAATAGTCTGAGTTGTCCCATCATACATCTTTAACTTGATAGTGTCGATACCAACGATCTTCAAAGCTTAATTATTACAGCTATACATGGATCCCCAGAGACAACTTCATACTGATGAAACCATTCTCTTCGAGAGGTCATATAAAAAGTAGCTGCTGAATCGAGAAGTCATACATCAACAAATATTCTCTTACCTCTAATAGTCATTGCCGCTTTGCAGATCATTGCACCCCCTTCATCTGAAGTATTTGTCGCATTTTCTTGAGGAATATAATCTTTTTTATTTAGATTCCAACAATCCTTCTTCAACTTCCACAATGAGAAATTACTCCTATTGAACTTTCAATCTCAAATTTTATTATCGTTGCTTTTATCACGAACAGAATTTAGCTCCCACTATTTCACGTAAATAGTACTCATATGTATAAATAGTTTTATATATGTGAATAGTACCGTATGTATATGTATGAATAATACCGTATAACGTAAATATTATTGTATACTTGAATTATAATAATTGCACAGTTTAATGCAAAATAAATACCTGAAACAGTTGTTACCTTTTATGGTTATTGTTCACCAACTTTTACTGTGCTCACTCGAACTTTGAATGGATTAAGTCAAAAAATTCGTCGTAATTTTCTCACCTCGTTCTGATACCATTTGTTGTAAAAATCGACTGCATTAAAGCATGTTCACAACTAAATATTACTTAAAGAATAGTAATGAACATATATATTTTATTTGAAAAACTCCTAAATTAAGGTAAAAACTATGGACAAGGATAGAAGAATTTTAATACTGAAAAATTGGAGAATTACAAGGAGAAAAACTAGACTCACAAAATATACAAAATATTTTCTCTCTCTTTTCACTAACTCTTAGTTTCTTTTCTCCGAAAATGGATGATTTGTTCTCTTCCTCCATGTATGGTTGTTGTCCCCGTTAGTGGGGACAAATGACAGGACAAAAAAATCCTGTCCCTCACTCATGTTTGGTTATTGTTTCACCACTTTTGTCTCTCCGGATGACAGAAGACATAAACTTTTGCCTATCATAAAATCGAAGGACATGGGGTTTGTGTCCCTGTCTCCGGAAACAAAAATGTTGGGTTAGTCCAAATTGCCCCACTCATCTCGACAGTCGTCTGGGTTCTCCACCAAGGCACGCCCTCGTCTCCATCTTGGCTGTCGTCTGGGTTTTCCACCAAAGCACGCCCCTTACTCCTGCAACAAAATCACTCCTCGCTCTTGACCATTTTTGTCTCGGAGCTTCTCTCTCTCACGCGGATTCTTCTTCCCCAACACGCTTGTCGATTTTCGGAGGTCAAGTAAGTGTTTTTGTTTTTTTATGTTGGAAAAATGTCGTTGCTTCCTTGCTTGATTTTTCTCTGGTTGCGCAAATTAGAGTTCCATGTCTTCATCTTCTCATTTTCTTTTCTGGGGTTAGAAATGGAGGATGTTTGTGAGAAATGGAGACCTTCGATCTGTTAGGTCTTCGAATATGTGATCTTGCAATACCCGCCTCTCCCTGTTTCTTTTATTACTCTCCATGTTTCTTGAAACGTCTTAATCAAATGGGTTTCGTGATTGTGAGATCTGCCAAATAGTTTCCGATTGGACAATGTTGGTATTGAATCGATTCTTGTTTCTTATTCTACCCTTTAGATTTAACTAAACTATTGTTGTAGTTGATCTTTATTATGGCACCAGTGTATCTGTAGCCTAGACCCTGAAATTGTAAATGTTGATAGAGGTTGGAATTGAGCTGGCACGTTATTAACTTGATGAAGACTTGAAATTAGCTGATCAAATATTTGTGGGAATTTCCATCCAACTTGCTTGGTCTGAATAAAGTTGAGTAAATGGTGCTGGCATTGAGAGTGAAATGCATTTGTGCATAACAAAAAGCCAAAGAACATTATGATGTGTATTGGGATCGAGTGAGAGGGGTGTGTGTCATAGACAACAATTTTTATAACTTGTACTAATATAATGTTGTGTGTGTTCTTTACTCTGTTGTTTGTACTGTTTGCTCTATTTTTAGGTTGTTATTTATATGCAGTGCTTGTAAATTACAATTTTATTGTTGTCACAGGTTGACAAGGGAGTAAATCTGTGCATTGTTCATTCTGTTCTTATAAGAGCATGCTAATTTTCCTTATGTCCACTGCTAAGACAGTGCACAAAGTAAGTTGTTATACCTGTTTTCACATTTAAATTTCGTCAATTGATTCTTTATGTTATTAATTTTACTTTTGTTAATTTGTGAAGTAAGTGTTTGATGGTGTAGTGATTCAATAAAGTTGTTTATCACTTTGAAATTTTACAATTACAAAACTAAGTCTGTACTAGTTCTTGAAAGGTAAGGTAAAAGAGAAGAAGAGTGTAAATTATGTGACATGGCAATGGTCTTCTTATTAGTCTCTTGTTTCTTGCATTATAGGTTGTTACTTGCTAGTAGTAATCAGGCATTGCAGGTTTTAAACTTTCGTGTGTGATCAACATCCAACTCAAACTAGTGAAAATGACTCATTTGCTTATCGAATCCAAAAGCTTCACTCAATAAATCCTAAGCTTTTGGTAGTGACAAAGACTTCATTAGAAACTAATAGGGTTGGGTCTTTTGAAACATATTATACGTATTTCACAAACATTATGATAGGATAACTCAATTAGGAGATATCACACTGCTACATTGCTCAAAGGGGTGTCCTACCATTTAAAACATAGCACTCACAATTGATCTGGCTCTCTGCATATTGTTTTCAATTTGTTCAAAGCTTCCTTGAGAATACAGATTTGTTAAACAAGAAAATGCATTGTAAGCTTATTAAACGATTACAATGGTTCTGAAATGAGCACATGCTGAAAAACATTAAATGTACAAACAAGGCTTGATTGGGGTTAAAACTATTCACCAAATATGAGGTTTAAAATTCTCCATTATACATTCAATTATATTTATTTAGAGTAGCATTTGTCCATATATTCTTCTGATGTTCCTTTGTGAAGTAGTATAGTTATAATTACATATCCATAGGAGATTTTTGTTATATTTTACTTATGACTTGCATGTTCCAAATGTTTCTAGTACATGTGCAACTTCAAATTTGCCTTATTTAGTATAATGTTCAAGGTAATTTGAAGCTTCCCACTTATTGATTTCTATTTTTTTAATTTGGACATGTATCTTTATAATAAGCAACTATGAATTACTTCATCGAATGAAATCTGTTCATCAATGTTCTTATGTTTACCTTTAAACAAATGATAATGATTTTGTCTCTAGCTTATTTCCAGGTATCAATTGAAGCTTTCAATTGTGTTATTAGGCATAATATCACTTTTAAACCTCCTATGAAATGTATAACCAAACATAAAATTAATAATTCAATCCTATTCATTTATCTTCCTTAGGCCAAACTTGTACACTCAACTAATGCACACTATATTGTTCACTTTATTATATTTCCTTCTAATATTAGCTAACAATTATACGAAACAATATATGTGATCATAATGAGACACTTATTTCCAATTAGTTATTGAAGACCTTACAATAATTTTTCCAAAACATTAAAATGTGCAACAATAATTCAAGTATTGATGTACCTAAATGAACATAGTTCAGGTATTTTCCCCAACCTATGTTTCTCTGTCACCATTCATTCCCTTGCTATATGGAGTTGGTTCATGCTTCCTCTTTAATGAGTAGTTCATAAACCCAAGTCTCTCCCGAAGTGTCATCCTTAAAGTCTCTTCTATCATTTCTGTGGGTATCCCTCTCACCATTAGGAATCCTAGATCTTCCACTCTGTGAACTCCCAATGAGCCGACTTGATCCTTCATCCATACCATATGTTTTTGAGATTGAAAATTGTCCAAATTAAAGTAAGCTTATAAATAAAAAGGACAATAGTATCACAATAAACATATAACCATAATGGTGATATCATTTGCTTATTTTGATTCTAATCACTTCTGTTAGCCTACAATTTGCTTCAAGAAAACATTTACCAAATCAACCATATAGAAACAAGGCACTTTGAAGAACCAAAACACCACAGTTAAGCATTAATTAGACAATTGAGTTTCATATTGATAAAAAAGCTTGCAGAACATCCAAAACTGTCAACCTTAGATTCCCAAAAAGAGACAATTTTGTAAGGGTTACCTATATTTATATAGTTACCCAGCTTTGGTCATAATAAGACAAAAACTAGCATCACTAAGTAGTAACTTACATATGAAGATCTAAATCGGTGCATCCAAAATTTATCACCAACTGTTTCTTCTTGAGTCAAAATGCAATATATGATAAGAAGTCTTAAGAGAAATAGACTGAAGCTCTAAACTGAAAAGAAGAAAACATATAGAAAGTTGACGAAAGAAATACCTAATAGAAAGCTTGCAGAATATCAGTAGAATGATGTCAGAAAAAGCTACCGACCTACAATCATCTCTTAATAGTTTGAGTACCCATTATATCCATTATTCAATTGCAAGAGATAGTCCCCCACAACCCATAAAACAAAAAAAAATCTATTGTTGGGACTCGATCTCGGAATCGGATCCTAACCGGAAAAATGAAAAACGAAGTACGAAAATTTGCAAAACGAAAGGCAATTGTATCGAAAGCAAATCGAATAAAAAAGCGGATCGCAGCGAAACAAACAAACGAATTAATTTAACTGAAACAAATTCCGACATTCGAGAACAAAAATCTTAGAAACAAAACAACTTATCTCATTGGAATCCTTAGACTAATCCAATACGAATCCGGTATATTTTTTTTCTTTTTTTTCTTTCTTATTCATTCCTTTCATCTGATTTCAATCTTATACAAATCAAAAACATTTGGAAACTTATTCTCCATCAAAACTCATTTCTTCTTAATCATACAATATCTCAATACCATCTGTAACAAAATCTTATTTTTATTCTATCTTTGCCTTAAAATCAATTTTATCAAAAAATTAGGTAGCATAACGGTTGCATTCGAACAAACCCAAACCTGCAAAGGGTTTTAAAACACACTTCTATAATTTTCAAATAAAACTCAGAATCATCAGACCCCCCCACGTTCGGAATCCAAAACACAATCATATTCACATCCCATGCATACTCTTATACAATTTTCTAATTCAATCCAAACACAACCCAATCAAATTCATATACAATCACAATCCATAAACCATAATCATACACAAATTTAATATCTCAAATCCATATACAAATTTGACAATTCTTCATAATTCATACACCTCGTGTAATAATTGCTTACAAAAACATAAATGGCATTCCAAGTCATGTACAACACCAATACCAAAATCCCAAATACATAAAACACAGGACAAAACAAAATCGAACTAAAACCTTGACTTTCTTTAAATCGATCTCACGCTGATACACGGAGATTGGGATGAAAGAGGGGGTGAGCTTGACAGCTTGTGGATAACATATTTATAAATCGAATAATAAGCAAAAATTATTTTCTAAACTTTTGCCATTTTATAAAAAGATCTCACAGTAGCAAATTTTTCAAAGGCTTATTTCTCAAATCTTTCAACTTTTCAAATCGTTCATAATAAATTTTCAAAATTTTCATGGTTGCAAACCTCAATTTCACATTTCTCAAAATTCTCAAATTTTTTTACAAATCATAATTAATTTCAAAAACATGAATGCACCACATTATAAATGCATCACAAATCTAAACAAAATCAAAATCACATAACACATCAAACGGTTTGGGTCGGTCCAAAATGAAACGTACTGCACATTCTCGCATAGCGGTCTTGTGCAGTTGTGAACGAAACGTACTACACTTTTCCGCATAGTCGTCCAGTGTAGCTGTGAACTTATGGGAGTCCGAAATCGAAGCTCCAGTGCCACTGGCGGGCAGGCGGGCGAAGCCTTTAAAAAGAAACAGTGAACTGACTTGACTTATAGGACCTAACCAAACCTACATAACACATAAGTCATACTTGAAAAACAAATTGACCGAAGGCATATTTCGAAACGGAACTTTTCATATTTTAATATCGTGTCTTACTAGACACATTGTCATTCACATATTCACATAAATTCATATGGCAATTTAAATGCAAACTCAATCCATCAATCAATCACATAACAATTCAAAATCACATTCGATTCACAATCATTCATAAACAAAGAATGCCACACTTTTGACATTTCATCAAAGTCATTCATAAAGAAAAGATATAACAAATGTATCAATTTCATAATTAATAAAATCCTTCAAGCATAAAGAATTTCAGAAATTTTAACAATTTATTCAAAATCATTTGAAACAATAAATCTAACCTTTATAACAGTTCTCATAATTTCAAAAATTTCCTTAGTTTATCAAAATTAGTGAAAACTTGTAACCATTTTTCCAAAGCATTTGGAAAACAATACAATTCAATACTTCCTTTCTTTATTTGTTTGAAAACATAAACAATAATTTTGCAAAACATTTCACTTCTTTAATTTTCAAAATTCAAAATCAACTTATAATTGGAAATATAAACATATTACCCACCTCAATTCCATGCTAGAAACTCGTCCAAGCATCAATTTTTCCAAAGCCTTTCCTAAAATTTTCCTAATTCATAACATAAACCCTTATTAATAATCATCCAAAATTAAACAAATTAAATCATGCTATCTCCAAAATTGAGCTTAGGAATCACAAACCCATCCAATATCCAAGCTATCTAAACCAAAAACTCATTAAAATTTCAAAATTTAAAAATTTCTCTTACCTTATTTTCTCCATTTTTGAAAATTTTCAAGCTCCATAGGAAGCTTTCACCTTCTTCCACGTTTTTTTCCTTAAATCATTGAAAAATCTTGCTTGAAACCCCTAAGATCAAAATCTCCAAGCTTTTCTCTCTCTTCTTTCTTCATCTCCACCGAAATGCCCTCTTCTTCATTCTTTCTCTTCTTCTTTTCTTTCTTTTCCTCTAAATGTCGTGACTTGCTACTCCTCTCTTGCCTTATACGACAACCACTCTTGCCATGTCATTAAATGAGAGCCAAAAGACCATAAAGCCCTTACTTGTAAGCCTACTAACTTAACTCTTTATGTAATCTTCCCAATTTGCCTCTACATTTCTTTTTGATTCATGCTTACTTTAGGACAATTTTTTTACTATCAATTTGAAGGAATTTACTAAAACTTCCTTCTATAGAATCATTCCTTATTGTCTCAATTTCATAATTCCACCAAAATCATTTAATTTTGTGCACTACGTCAAAAGTCATGCTCCAAACATTTCGGGTTATTCATATGCTAAAACATTTTTCAGCACTTTAGTTCCATCCGAAAATTGATATTTTTAAAGACAAAATTGAAACTCACTTTCTTCATAACAATTGTAGCCCTATTTCTCTAGTTTAATCCAAATTAAGAATCACCTCATTTGGATAACTAGAGCAAAAGTTATGGCTAAAATACTTTCATATTTTTCTAATCCAAGACTGAATACTAAACCTGACTTCAATTTCGAAATTGAAAGTCTTAAGGGCCAAATTGAAATCCAATTCCTTCATATGACTTGTAGCCCCATGTCTCTATTTTAATTTTCCTCAAGAATTAGTTCAATCGGATCTCCACAACTCAAGAATTTGTTAAAATACTGAACCATGTTCATAAAATTTTCCAACTCAATTTGATTAAATCAATCACCCTTAATTTAATCTGAAAAATTCATAATTTTTCCAAGAGGATGTAGATAATTGTCTTAGGAATCTAACGCTTTAAAAATCAAATCAATCGGATGTCAGACGAAAAAGATATAAGCAAAAGAGTAAAATATGTTCAGAAAATTACCTTTCTTAAACAAATAGGGAAGTCGCGATCGTGCGGGTGCACGACCACAACATTCAGGAGGACCAACAGAGTCGCGATCGTGCGCGTGCACGATCGTGACATTCCGGTGATCCTGCAGAGTCGCGATCGTGCTTGCGACTCTTTCTTTTTAACCGATGTCTCAACTTTTAAATCCCATATCTTTTGACTCAGAACTACAAATTTTACAAACTTGGTATCAAAAGAAAGCTGAAAGGAAGATCTACAACTTCCATGAGAATTCAAAAACTAATTCCATCTTTAAAGAACTCAAATTTTCCAACAAAATTTACTGTCTCATTTAATGTCTCCTAAAATAGTAACTCACTTCTCAAATTTCTATCTTTCAACTTCAAAGTCCAAAAATGCCATATTTTATATCAATGAAAAGATCAGAAAGTAACCTACAACTTTCATGAAGGACAAAAATATCAATTTGGCCTCTAAGGAAGTCAAATTTCCAATCAAAGTTTTTATCCATTTATACTCTTCCCAAACAGTATCAGCAACTTGTAAAAATCATAACTTCAAATTCTCTAGTCCAAAAATTGCATACTTTACATCAATGGAAAGATCAAAGCATAATCTAAAACTTTCATAAAGTCTTTAAGAGCAGATTCAGCCTCTATATAGATCAAAAATTCAATCAAAGTTACTGTTCAATTACTATCATCCTGAACAGGAACACACATTTCTAAAATTCATAACTTCTTATCCCATTGTCCAAAAATTCTATACTTTATATCAAAGTAAAGATCAAAACACAAGCTAAAACTTTCGTGAAGCACTTAAAGGTAATTTCCACCTCTAACTAGGTCAATTTTTCAGTCAAAAATTTATGCTAAACATGTGTCATCGTATACCACATCCAAACTTTAAAATTTCATAACTTCAAATTCTAACATCCACAAATAACATATAATACATCATTGAAAAGCTAGGAAAATCTTCTATGACTTTCATGTTGACCACTTAACTAAATTCAGACTACATCAGTACATAATTTGTCTCAAAACACAGTACACCTAAATGTACACTTATAAACATTTTTACAAAACAAAGCCAAATAACACTTAACTTTGACTGTTCATAACTTTCACTCCCGATATCAAAAAATATCAAACTTTATGGCGACAAAAAGCTCTCAACAGAAGCTACAATTTTTATGAAGATCATTTTTTCAAATTTTGCCTATATCAAAAAGTCAACTCTCAATAACCAAAAAGTCAGACCTTTTCAATTCTTCATATTCTCACACTTTTTCTCTTTAATTCTTGCTTTTCAACTCCATTTCAATCAACTCATCTACTTGAACTTTCATAACCCATACAAATCTATTCAAAACTCAAAGTTATCAAATCAAACAATTCTTTTCTCATCAATTTCCTTAAAGCCTAATTACATATATAACCCAATACATATACAAAAATACTTATTAAATTTCCTTTTCTATTTCTAAATTCTACACAAAGATCGGGGTCCAACATCTATTGTATTATGAAGAACTCAATCTCTTAAGTCAGTATTGGTGAGAAGATGATGATATTCATTTAGGAAGAAATTTTAATATGAAATATTTTTCTGAAAAAATTATTAAAAGAGAATGTTCCACAAAAAATTGGATGAGAGTTAGCATTCAAATAAATTATATCACAACTACATCCGACATGAATACTTGTCACACAAAAAACTAGTACAAGAAAACAAAAACACACATTAAGCTCAGGGGACTTTAGAAATATAAGTTAAAACATACCAGTATGTGTTGTGTTGGTAGTAGATGTTTCACGATATCGTCTATTCATATTAGTGCGCGCATTATTGGTTTTATGGTCACCTGGGACATCTATTTCGGAAGATACCAACTCTTCCTCCTCATCAATAGAGGCTATAGCTGAAGTCAATCTTTCTCTTGGAGCCTTAAATGCATCAAAAGATCCTTCCCTCTTAGCATTTGCAAGGACATCTAATCCTGACAATTGATTTATGTTATCAAGTAAATAAAATGTCACTTGCATATTTACAAACAAAAATACACACACATAGAGAGAAAAGAAGAACACAATAAATCATACTATTTTTTCTGTTCTCAATCTCAATTTTGGGTAACCTTTAACGATGCATATATGTGGAATAGTCATAATAAGCTTCTCACGAGTGTGATTTCTTTGACTTATTAAGGTATTATACATTATACAATGTGGCTGACTTTCTTGGATGACATTATAGAAGTAAGTAGTCATTGTCCTTTCGAGGTTTTTAACTTTTGTCTTTGTTGCTTTAGGTTGTTGTTGATCGGTAAGAGGATATATCTGAAAAGTTTTTCTTGTGTTTCGGTGGACAGGTATTTTCTTGTGTTTCTTGTGTTTGGGTGTATGTATGTGATTGTTTATGACAACTTTGGATTATGGATTGAGTTGTCTGAATTATGCAGTGTGTGTTGTAATGAATGTTGCTAGCAACCAATTATGTAGCAAATATATGATGGCATGTTCTTTATCTTGGTATTTATGCGAATCAAATCTTGAGTTGTTGTTTATTCTTGTTGTGTTGGTTGTGGTTTGTTTATGATCATTATCTTTTTTAAATCTTTGCAGACAGTATTTAGTTACAAAAATGGATAACAGGCAACGTGATGTTATCTTTAAGGCTCAGGCTTTTTTTGAGTTTTGGAATGGGGAATTGAATTTAATGAGAATGATGATGTTGTTATGCTTGTATGTATACACTAAAAAAATGAGGAGGAGCAAAAATGCTAGAGGTAGTAAGGCGTTAACAGTACCACGTAGGCAAGCTAATATAAATAGGATTTTGAATGAGGGTGATCGGAATAATCAATGGGATTTAAGGATGGACTTAAATGCATTTAAAATATTATGTGAAATGCTTCAAGTCCACGGTGGCTTGACAAATACTGGTCATGTGCCAATTGAAGAAAAAGTATTAATCTTCCTAAGAATATTAGCACAAAATGAATCTAATAGAGTATTACAAGTTAGGTTTATGAGGTCTGGAGAAACCATTAGTAGGGTTTTCCATAGTGTGCTGAAGGCTGTACTAAATCTCCAACATTTTTTATATGTCAAGCCCATATCAATTCCAGAGGATTGCATAGACAGCAGATAGAAATGGTTTAAGATTAGTATATGTAATTAGCTACTGATAACTGCCATATTGACTTTATTAAATTACTAAACTATAACTTTTTTGTTGGAATTTTTTCAAGGGTTGCCTTGATGCGCTAGATGGAACCTATATAGATATAACAATTCCCCATTCAGACAAAACCATATACAGTGGTAGGAAAGGAGAATATGCACTAATGTGTTAGGGGTGTGTGATAAGAACTTAAACTTTGTTTATGTTCTTGCTGGATGGGAGGGTTCAGCATTTGATTCAAGGGTTTTACATGATACTATTACTAGGCGTAATGGACTTCAAGTTCCAATGGGTATGTAAGATAAGAATTATCATAAATTTGTTATTTTTTGGAAATGTTTGATTACAAATGCAATAGTAATAGTGTCATTTGTTTATAGGAATTACTATTTAATAGATGTTGACTATACCAATGATCCTGGCTTTCTTTTACCTTATAAAGGCACAAGATATTATATTCAAGAGTGGGCAAGAGATGAAAGGGCACCTAGAAACCCAGAAGAGCTTTTTAATAAGAGACATTCATCTGCAAGAAATGTCATTGAACATGCATTTGGATTGTTGGAAAAAAAGATGAAAAACCCTTAGAAATCCATCGTTTTATGCAGCAGCCACTCATGTTCACATAATTCTTGCATGCTGCCTGTTGCACAACTTTATTAAGTTGCATATGACTTCTGATTTAGTAGAGCTTACTCTTCTTGAAGCTAAGGATCTGCCAATTGACGAAGATGCATCCTTGCCCCAAATGGTTGATCGTGTTGTGACAACTAATGAATGGAGTCAATGGAGAGAGGATTTAGCTCAGAACATGTTTGAGGAATGGAGAAGCAATCACTATATTGTGTACTTTCATTTAGTTTATGTTGTGTTTATTGAATTGAGCGTTTGTAATGAGATGGATCCTAAACTGTTTAACATTAGGAAGCTGTTCTTTGAATGGTTTGAGATTCATTCCACGTCTCCTTTTAAAATTATGGATTCTATAACTTTACAACATATCATTACATAGTGGATAAATTAAATTCTATAACTTTGTTAACATATCATATCATATTAATTTGTTTGTTTAATTGAGTCAATTAACTGCTGTGCTTAATTACTTCCTCTTCTATCCAACTTGATCTTTAACGTTTTGACTTCATTACATGTTTCCTTTAATTCAATATTATATTCGTTATTTGAATAAAAGTTTCAATGTATGTTGCTTAATCATTTATGGAAATGGATTGGAATGGTTTGGGAATGGCATTTCATGGTTTAGGTGCAATGTCAAGGATTTGGACTGAGGCTGAAACAGAGGCATTTGTCACCTTCATGGAGGAGGTAGTTGTTGCTGGTCACAGAGCTGATAATGGACAATTTAAGCTTGGTACTTTCCAACTCCTTGCTAGAATGATGGTTGAGAAGTTTCCTAATTGTGCAATTGACAAGACGTAAGTCAAAAATAAGCACAAGAGGTTGAAGGACAAATATTAGATAGCCTTTGACATGTTAAACTGTAGTGGGTTTGGTTGGAATGAAGGCAAGCAATGTGTTAAGGTAGACAACAAGCAAGTGCTGGATGAATGGATGAGGGTAATTTTTTTAATTGTTGGTTGTTTATAAAATTATCGTAATAATGAGAAGTTTGTAATGCTCACGTATTCCGATGTTTTTTCTAGGGACAACCCAACAAGTATTATACTCCTGACAAACCTTTCCTGTTTTACCAAAGACTTGAGTTTGTCTTTGGGAAAGACAGAGCAACATGTGCAGGTGCTCAGGATGCTGCAGATGTTGTTGCTCAGCTTGACATTGATGAAATTGAAAGTGAAGGACCAGCTGATCCACTAGCGTCTGCTACCCAATTTGATCCAACAACACCATCGGTCACTCCTCCCCCAACTGCTTCAGCCCATGTCATTGGTTTTGTCGCCTCTTCGACCAACACTGACGAAATCCGACAAAACAAAGGGAAAAGAAGATGAGGGATATCGAAGTATTAGAAAGCGTTGCTGCCTCATTTGTTCTTGCTATTAACAGTGGTAAAGAAAATGCTAGGATCATTGCTGATGCCATTGTAGGACTGCATGGGTCGAAGCTAGGTGATGAGCTTGGGAACTTGTGTTTCTCTATTGAAGAAGTTATCATGACTACAAGGATAATCTCTAAAAATGTTCCTGTTGCGAATCTTTTTTAGGATCTAAATGAAGAACAGAGACCAGGTTATGTGAGGAGCCTACTAGATAAAGATGTTTGACTTGATATTTTTTGTAGAGCTACTGCCTTTATAGTAGCTTAATAGGAAAGCTAGGATTTGTACTGTTATGAAACTGGGATTATGATGTTAACTTTGTTTTGATGAACTGTTGACTTTGTTTTTTCAGTTGACTATTTATGATCAATGGTTGGTTTACAAACTTCTTAATGTATGCCATTTTTCTGCATGTATGAATGATGATAATATGATTCATTTTCAGGTACCTACATATGGGCAAATATAACTTCTATGTGGTCTTTGTTGGACGTCAAGTTGGTATTTTTACAAATTGGGATGATGCCAAATTGGCTACTGAGGGGTTTCCTAATACTCGATTCAAGGGGTATCAAACCTTGGATGAAGCACAAAGTGCTTATGTCATGGATCTATATAGGCCGGCTCGTCGCATTGAAGACATTGCTCTTACCGCCAATGAACCATCCTCCATGTCAAATCCATTCGCACTTCCAACAACTGAACAAGTCAATGAAGTTCCAACTTTGCAGACAAACATGACATGGAGTCAAGCATTTTTACTCGTAGCCATTGGAGTCATTTTGGGGATTATTGTTAAGGACATTATTAATAAATTCTAAGGCCTTAATGTATGTTGAACCAAATATGTCATCGATTCCATTAATGCTTAGATGTTTTTAGGTGCAATGTATGTTGAACCTATTATGTAATTAATTCTATGAATGTATGTTGAACCTATTATGTAATTAATTCTATGAATGCTTAGATATTGTATTTGAATGTATGTTGACCCTATTGTTACTAATTTTGTATTAATTATCATTAATATTAATATTAGAATTATTGGACAAAATTATTATTATCAATATTATTATAATTAATTTCTTATTATCATTATTATTATTAGTATAATAACATTAGTATTTATTATTATTATTATTATTATTAATTTTTATTAATAATATTTAATAATAATATTATTATTATTATCATACATTTTGTTTTTAATTATAAATTTATTGTTACTATTATTATTATTATTAGTAGTAGTAGTAATAGTAGATGTATTATTATTATTGTTATTAAGCATCATTTTGTATTTTGTATTATTATTATTATTATTATTATTATTATTATTATTATTATTATTATTATTATTATTATTATTATTATTATTATTATTATTATTATTATTATTATTATTATTATTATTATTCTTCTTCTTCTTCTTCTTCTTCTTCTTCTTCTTCTTAATTTTGTATTAATTATTGTTATTAATAATAATAATATTATTGTTTTCATACATTTTGTTTTGTTTTTTATATTATTATTATTATTATTATTATTATTATTATTATTATTATTATTATTATTATTATTATTATTATTAGTAGTAGTAGTAGTAGTAGGTGTATTATTATTATTATTAAACATCATTTTGTATTTATTATTATTATTATTATTATTATTATTATTATTATTATATTTGTATTTATTATAATTCAAATTTATTATTGTTATACATTTTGAATCTATTTATTAATTTTATTATTTTTGTTGTTGTTGTTGTTATTATTATTATTATTATTATTATTATTATTATTATTATTATTATTATTATTATTATTATTATTATTATTATTATTCGATCTTAATTTGAAATTGTTATTATTATTATTTATTAATTTTTAACTAATACAAATCATTAAGTAATAAAATTATTGATGAATTATATATTTCTAATCATATTAAGGACCAGGGATATTTTCGTCATTGACATAATTTTTTTCGTTCTATTCACTGCAACCAAACATATTCTGTTCTCGAGACGGAGACATTTTTTTTCTGTTTTGCCCACTACAACCAAACACCTTACTGTCTCAAATTTTTGTTTCGTTTCGTCTCCAAATTTTTGTTCCATTCTGTTTCCAGATACCGAAAATAGCAATAATACGCAGTGTTCATCTCCTGTCTATTTATAGGCAAGAGTTGTGTAGGATGACTGACTATTTAGCCCGCTATTCTTGACTTTTTTTTTTAATTTCAATTTTGGTACGCCTATCAATTTTTTTAATTAAAGGGAAATGAACAGTTCAAATTACATGACTAAGCGGGAGAAATAGGTTCCCGAAAGATCCTCTATAAGGATCAAGTGGCACCCTATGGGTGTGGAATCAAAATAAGTAACTCCATTGGCTAGCTGCTCCGCATAATTGGCCATCCAGTTGGCGCCTCATTTGCCCTCTCGATAGACAAACTGATGAACAACAGTCCAGTTCCTCGTAAGCAATAGATGTAAGCGGCGTACTAAGGGATTGAGAGCCCGGGACCTCCTGTCCGCGGAGGAGAGAATGTCGAACACCAGCTTGGAATCAACCTCCATTTCGATCGTAGCTCGGTCCAGCAAGATTGAGTCAGTAACACGCCCCAAGCTCATGATCATGGCGAACACCACCCCATCTTCTGGGTGAAGCCCCTGAGCCAACGGCTGGCACTGTCGCGAAGAAGTCCACCGACTGTGGCTGAGGATGTGGACCGCTTTGACAATGAAGAAAGTTGACAACTCTTTTGCAACACCTTGTTGTTGATGAGAAAATAGAGAAAAGGGCTCAATCATCTTTAATAAGTGTCTGATTTAATTACCAAAAAAAGTGGGACAGCATTCATTGAAGTTATGTTTTCACTGCAAGAGACTCCACCGGATCTCTACCCTGACCAGAACATCGATTATTAGTTTGCATCAAGACAGGAACTCATCGAAATTCATGGACCACTGTTTCTATAATTTCGTATAAATTATTATCTCTTTACTATTTCATGAAGTCTGGATCAGCTTTCAATAGTAAATAGAAATAATTTTATTCTTTCGCAAATTCGAATCAATTTTAAAAGAGAAAAGAACAAAGATTAATAGCCATGGGTGTAATGATTATTTGTTGGACTGATTAGGATACAGCAGAAACATGACTCAATTGTTGGAAATAAATTCAAATTTTTAGAGTTGTTTAAATTCCTTTAAAATAGGTTTTAGATTATCTTAAAATAAGTCTTAGATTATATCTAATGTTATCTTATAAATTAAATTTGGTAGCTGAAAATTTTATTTAGTTGTTTGAATTTTGCCTATATAAGGTAACCAAGTTTAATAATAAATTGTATGGGTGTGTTACATATTGTTTAAACTTTATCTTATCTCATCTCATTCATCTTCTTCTTCCCCAACATGGTATCAGAGCCATAGATCCTTGAGGGACTGTGAGATTGAGTGAAAAAAAAAATTCTTTTAATGGCTACTAGCAATTCAGCTACTCTCCTACCCCCAAATTTCAATGGTGAAAACTATCAAGTATGGAGTTGGTTGATGAAGAAACTCTTTTTTGAAAATCGGTGAGAAGTGCACCAAGATGCTTTTGGAGAGACGTGCTCCAATGATTGTATGTTGGTGAAAAGGACATCAACGAGAAATTGGTGAAGAGAAATGCTTCACATAATCATTGCAGGTTGATGAGAAGTGCATCAATAGGTGAAGAGAAGTACTTCACATAATATTCTGAAAATGGAGAGAAGTGCTCCATTAAAAAAATTTTGAATTAAGAGGGAATGTTGGAAATAAATTCAAATTTTTAGAGTTGTTTAAATTCCTTTAAAATAGGTCTTAGATTATCTTAGAATAAGTCTTAGATTATATCTAATGTTATCTTATAAATTAGATTTGGTAGCTGAAAATTTTATTTAGTTGTTTGAATTTTGCCTATATAAGGCAACCAAGTTTAATAATAAATTGTATGGGTGTGTTACATATTGTTTAAACTTTATCTTATCCCATGTCCTTCATCTTCTTCTTCAATTCTTCAAAATCCCAACATCAATTAAGATTAAAATATAAGATTCACAAATATTTTTATGAGTGAGAAATGAATTACAATACAAATATTTATTATATTATAAAATTTATAATCTATCGATTGGAATTTTTACGAACTCTAATACTTGAATTTATTTAACAAAAAATGAATGAGTATTTATAAGTAAATGAAATTAATTATAATCATATATTTCAGTTTGTTTTAATTTTCACATATTTGAGTATTTATAAGTAAATGAAATTAATTATAATCATATATTTCAGCTTTGTTTTAATTTTCACATATTTGAGTATTTATTTTTACCTTTGTAAATTATTTTTATTTTAAATATTTAATAAATAATATCAAAATTTTGTAATTGTGAATACTATTTAGATATTTTATAAGTAAGATCTAAATTTTTTCATTTGAAAATGTGTGAAATGCCTTTAACTGTTCCTTGACAATGTAGTTATCATATTAAAATGTTGACAATTGATGAACAATTATGTGTGGGACCCATGCATGTCGGCAAACATCGCTAGCAAAACTCACGATTCTCAAGCATTATTCTCATTTGTGACGTTTAGAACCGATAAAGAGACACGAGCTACAAAGTGATAAGAGAGTAAGAATGAGCTGACCCAAGATTCAATAATAACGCACCTACAAAACCAGATTCGGACTAAACACACGAAAACCAAATACAATAACCTTTTATTTCATTTCTTGCCATCTTGTACCTAGTACTAGTAGCTTCTTCTGTAACATAATTATATTAGCATGTCATTCTGATTCCCAAATAGTCCGTAGCTAATAGCAAATCCCTAGGTTCAAGATAAATATCACTTTCAGATACATGAAGTATAATCAAATAAGAGCATTTCTTCATTTGAGTAAACTTTCTTACATGGTATGTAGTGCTCCCTTACCGCAAGGTACATATCGAGACGTCCGGAGGTTATTCTGGTACATATTTTACAATAAAAGCGAGCTACGTTCGATCACTACATTCACTTCACATGGCATCATATCATTATTTACTAATAAAACATCAATAAAAAATCACAATATTTTTGAAATCAACTTTTTCCTCATTTTATTCCATCAAAATAAAAAATTTACATGTTTTTCATCCCTTACTATCTGTACATCAATTAAAAACTTAGTACAAAAATTCTACATGAAAGAGGAAAAAGTATCAAATCTATCCAAGCTATCCACAAGTCCCAGCTGACCGATCTTTGAGCCATGACTTTCCTTACCAGACACAATCTACACGACTGGGGGGGTTTCTCTGTAGCTAGGAGTCTACTCTCGGTCCTGAAAAGATAACGTTACAATTTTGGTGAGTTTTGCGAACTCAATGAGATAATCATCATCGATGGTTCACTCAATTCATGCAACACATCAATTCATATCACAAATTATGTCACAATTTCACATTTATCATAAGTAACACACTTTCACTTAAGCATAAGGAATTTTGCTTTTCACTCAATCAAACACATTTAACAAGATGCATATGAAATGCTCATGAGACACTTTTTTAATTATTACGTTGTTGTGACCGAGTACCTGAACTGTCTCATATAGGGCTCATTAAATATTGAGCTCAAGGCTCTAAATCACTGTTGAGCTCGAGGCTCAAATTCACTCGTTGAACTTTAAACTCTAATCGGTGGCTACTCTAGTCACAACTGTCATTATCTGATTATGCATTCATGAATAAAATGCATATGCCACAATCAATCACATTATAAACACGTAGGTCTTAAATTCACATAGAAGTAGCACTTCAATATCGCAACGCCCCAATACACAGTCATCGGATTTTCTGTCTGAAATCCGCAATCAAATCACAATTGATCATTATTCAATATATAATCATAAGCAAACAATAATTGAAAGAAACCGTCTAGGTTACTCACCAACTACTTCCGAAGCTAGTGCCTGAAAGTCTCGACAACGTCTGTGGGTTGACGTTTCAATTGCGCCTCTATAACAATTAAGATACACATATATCACATGTTGTACAATCATAAGGGTATAATAATGCACATGCAGGAATTGAAATGTGTACAATGCCTATTCGTGACAATCCCAGGTATCATTCCATAAATTTCATCACAAAACCATTCACATATCAAAACTAATTTATTCTTAGGTTTAAGCCTCACTAAAACCATTAAACTCACAATTTATTGCTCATATACTTATTTCAGTTTTTCCAAAACACACACTTTCGGGTCTACTGTTCGCGATCAATGAGAAAGTGAAAATGAGGTAACCTAGTTAACCTCTCTTCAATAAAAGCGTTCCCCTATGTTTTAGGAATCCAAAAATACCAAAATTACTCAATTTGGATTTCTATAGATCAAGATATTGCCAAAATATTGAAGTATGTTCATAAAAGAACCAACTCATACTTTTTCAATCGATCCTCTCACTTTGATTCAATCCATCTTTTTAAATTTAATCTCAAAATCTACAACTTCTCATGGAGAGGTAGATGAATGTCTTATAAATCCAACGCTTCAAAAATCAGGTCAATTGGAGGTCGAAAAAAAAAGTTATAAGCAAAAGAGTGGAGAGAGGTCAGGTGAGCCGGCGAGCCGGCACGCATGGCGAATTGTGCCACATACGCAACGAGTCGCTGGCCGGCTCGCTAGTCGACTCGCGAGTCGGCTCGTCAAAATGGGCCGTCGCAATAGTGAGTCAGTTCAAATCGCGACGCGAATGCGTCGCGGCCGCGAGGCCACTACTTCCCAAATTCTTTTCATTTTTTTTCTTTTTGTTTTCCTTTCTTTCTCATCTGAAATTCCAAAAAGCATAACTTTTCACTCAGACAAATTTTACAAATTTGGTATCAATGGAAAGATAACAGAAAACTCTACAATTTCCATAAGACTCAAAGAAAAATTTCACTTCTATAGGGATCAAAATTCACTTCAAAATATCTGTCCTGTAAATCTCATCCTAAATAGTAACACAACTTCTAAAAATCATAACTTCATATTCCATTGTCCAAAAATTCCATGATTTATATCAATGAAAAGATCAAAACACAATCTACAACTGCAATGAAGAACTTAGAAGAAAATTCTACCTCTAACTAGGTCAAATTGTCACATTATTGTGGCTGCCCTGTTATACATCACCTAAACCATATCCAAATTTCAATTACTCATAACTTTCAACTCCAGTGTCGAAAAATGTCACACTTTATGGACATAAAAAGCTATCAAGAAAAGCTACAACTTTCATGAAGACCAATTTAGCAAAATATGCCTAGATCAACCTAGAAAAATTCACAAACTTTTAAGCTAAAAAAAAAATCAACTCTAATGCTACAATTCATCCCTACTCACTTTCCTACATTCATGTCAAGATTTGGAACTCTTAAAGACAAAATTAAAAGTCATTGTCTTCACAAGAAATGTAGCCAAACACCTCTAATTTAACTCAAACTAAAAAATCATCTCAATTGCACAACTATAGAAGAAATTATGACTAATCCATTGAAGCATACTCAAGTAAAATTTCCAGATTTTTCAAACTCTCAAGATTTTTCATCCAACTCTTCTTCTACCTCTTCCATTGCATTTCCTCATCAATAACTACTCAATTCACTCAATAAATCAACCACAACTAATTCAAGACCTATACTTGAACATTAACCCAAAACATAGCATCAACATTGTAACATCCCACCCTCAATTGGAAGGGTAGAATAGTAAATTGGCATAGGATGGGCTAGATTGAGATTTCATATGATTGCTCATGCATAATAGGATTGGTCCACAGTCATATTTGTGCACATGAAATTACTGTGCATGCATACATGATATTCCCGGTTTGCGTGCCTAAGATAATTTTATTGGGATTAACGTGGTTAATGGGTTTGAAAAATTATTCTGAGTGTGCCATAAATTGTTTTCTATTTTAAGGGATTTTTAGGAATTTTCTGGATTTTTTCGGAGAAAATTCCCGGACCGGAAAAAAATCATCAATTGGCAAACCGGTCGATTTTCGGTAGCTAAAGTTTCTACCCACTGGCACTGTATTATTAGGTATATTATTTTGGGATTGAAATTAGGGTCATTGGAATTGATTGGATTAATTTTGGACTAGGTTTAAATTGATTAAAATATTAATAGGTTGACTTTTCATCTACATTGTTGGACTAATGGCATAAAGCCACCTAGCCTCTCATTAATGCCTTCTTATCATCACTCACCCACGGTTGTGGTTATAGGAAAGAAGGGAAACAAGCTTTAATTGCTTGGATTGTTGTTTTCCACCTAAAACACTCATCTCTCCACCACCATCGATTTTTGCTTCTTCTTTTTTCATCTTCCTCCAAACACTCAAGAACTCTCTTACTTGTCACTAAGCTATAGTCTTCCCATGATGATGAAATATATATTATGGTGGTAGAAGAAGTGATTAGTGAAGGTAGGAAGTAAAGAGGTGAAAGGAATTCAAGGTTGGAAAAGCTAGTTGGTAAGTTTTGTTGTTAAGCTTTCTTTATGATTTGATTTAGAAATTGAATGCCATGGTAGTTAGGAGTAATTAATGGGAGGTTTGGTACATTTATTATGATTATTGATGCCTTAAATTGATGACTAATATGGCTTGAATTAGTGGGTGTTAGGTTAGGGTTAGTTATGAATTGATGAAGGAGTATGAATGAGTGTTTTAACTTGATTTTGAATACAAATGGATGATTGATTTTACTTAGAAATGAAGAATTGAGTGCTGCAAAATTTTGAGTATTAGCCCTAGTGAATGTATGAATATTGTAGGTACTGATTTTGTGTTAAAATGAGATGACTATGGTAGTAGGAATTGAATTGGTATGATAGGAAGTGAATTGGAGAAGTAAAGCTGAAATTGATTTTGACCTAGTATACTGATTTGATCATAACTCATTGTTTAGATATGCAAATTAGGCAAGGTTTGTGCCCACTTAAACTTTGGTTTGTTGGCTACATTTTTGTGTGAAATAGGTGTTGTCCAATTTTAGTTGTAAGAGGGTGAAATATGGCCTGGAAAGTTACTGCTGGAAATGATGTGAACAGTATCCGGATTTATAACCTATGAGATTTGCAAATTTTTCTAAATTAATTGAGAAGGAATTAGGAAAAATGGACTAAATGAAAGTTTAAGACTATTCAGTTAGCTTTCCAATTCCACTGATTTTGTAATTTTTCGATATTTATAGTAGGAGTTATGGACCAATAACTGTTGGCTGTTTTAATGCATTGAATGAAACCTAGTTGAAATGGTAGATTTGGTGTACATTCTGATTTGGAGGAATTTTAGTAATTTGTTTGAACTGAATTGGTGTTAGGGATCTACTGAAGAGTTTTATAAGACACATTTATCTTGAAAATGGTATATGGCATATAAGTTTTAGAGATCAGATGTGGGAGTTATGGATTTTCAAAATCTGAACCTGCATTAGGATGTTAACTGCTGATCATGACAGAAAATTGTATAACAGATTTTAAATTGTTAGAGATCGAATTGGATGTTGAGTTCTTCATGAAAATTGAAGTTTGAGATCTTATCTTTTCAGTGATATAAGGTAGTGAATTTGGTGACATTTTTGCTAAGAGATATACTGTTGTGAAATGTGCTGTTCAGATTGGGAAAATTCTGAGGGCTGATGCTTTGGTGAATTGTTTGACATAGTTAGCAAGTGAATCTGATTTTGGGTTGTTCATGAAAGTTGTAGATAACATTGTGATCTTACTGCCTTAATTATTGTGTAATTTTTGACTGAATAATCAGAGAGTTACTGAATTTGCAATGTACTTCCCTGTTTTGATAGGTTTTGAGTGGGCAGTAGGTTTGATTGGATTTTTAACACCCTTAGGGGTTAAATTGATTTTTATGGTCTTCTTGAGAATTGTAGAGGGTTTCATTATCTTTCCAACAAGGTATAGTTTGCATTTTTCTGAAATGTGTAGAAAGGGATATGATAGATTAAATTTTGGTTAGAAATCAGGAAAACAAAGAAGGAAATAAGGGTTATACATTTAATGTGAATTTTGGTTTCTTTCGTGAATAACTCTTCCGTCCGACGTCCGACGTCCGATTGACCTGATTCTTGAGGCATCGGATTCATAGAATATTGAATTTCATTTTCTGAGAGATTCGGGATTTTAGGCGGAGATTGGCGTGGAGTCCTGATAAGGGTCTGCTAATTCTTGTTTTGTTTAATTGGGGACCTATAGAGGTCGAATTGCGCCGTCGGCGCCAATAGGTTTCTAATTTTTAGACGGATTTTTATCATGGAAAAAAATGGGATTAGGGATGGGAATATCATGATCATGCATTGTGCACCTTCTAAGTGTTACATGTGCATTCTGATATAGTTCTGATTGAACAATTGATAATGTTTGTATACTGTCACTGTTATAGAGTCACACTTGAAGCGTCGGTCCACCGACGTCACTGAGACGGCCAGATTTTGGCTCGAAAATACAGGTGAGGAACCTAGTTGGTTCCTCAACCTTTATGTGTTTAATATTTTGCAATTATGTCATGTAGAGATAATGGAGGGTTATGTGTGTTTGATTTTGACTGATTTTGGACCGTAGGTGTCTGAAATATTTGGAATGTGATATCGAAGTGCTATTTGTGTGTAACTATGCATGGGTGCTTCAATGGAATAATTTGTGAATATGAAATTTATTAGTGACTGAATTACCGGACCGAAGGTCCGAAGGAATGGGAATTGGTCTTTGAAATGTAAAATGACTGTGAATGTGAATTGGAACACGTACATTGCATGCATAAAAGTATGATCAGATAAAGGCAGTTGTGACCGGAGCAGCCCCCGTATCAGGGCATATCACGCCCAACGTATATGAGAGCTTTCAGCTCAACGCACAGGACCTCGGGTCCAGCGTATTGAGCCTCGTGCTCGATGTATCGAGGCTTCAAGCCCAATATTTTCGAGCCACGGCTCAACGCAATGTGCGTCCGCATCGGGCAGTTTCAGCGCGCAGTCACAACAATGAAATGAAAATGAAAAGTGTCACATGTGCATTGCATCTATAAATGATTGAATATGAATTGTGTTAAAGGCGAAATGCCTTACATTTGAGAAATGTGATCGTATGTATTATTTAGTAAATTATTGAATATGCATGAGTTGAGTGAACCATCGATGATGGTTTCTCACCGAGTTTTACAAAACTCACCCAAAATTTGCAATTATTTTCAGGACTCGAAGAATACCCGTTAGGCAACAGGCGATAACGTTGTTGGGTATTAAGTAGAAGAGATCGGGATCGCCAAATGCATTAGTGTCCAATAGAATTGTATTCCAAAATGACTAATTGGATGTGTAATGGGCCAATGTGGTTCTGCTTTGTTCATAAAATGGTTATTGTAATTTATGGTTGACTATTTGTAATAACTGAAACTGATTGTATTAACGAAAATGGTTATCTATGCACGTTGATGCAAATTGTCTCTTGCTTTCCAGCACATTAGTGTAAATGAAAGAAAAAGGAAATGGCTCTGATGGAATGAGTGTTTGAAAAAAATTTATTTATACAGAATTTTGACTGACTGAGTGATGTAACACGCCACCCTCGCGGGGCACGAACTCGGATATCACCATCGATGTCGGGTTCGGGTCATGCGGGAGTGGGGTGTTACAAACATGCACTCATTCATCATACTTTCCTATACTTATCTAAACATCATTATATTCAAACTCTAACTTCCACAACATCTCTATATCACATTCTACATCATTAATCATCAATAAAAGCAAGATATTCACACACCCTTCCCCATTCATGACACCCATATACCCAAAACACAATTCCATGAAATTAATTTCAAATAACATCACAAATGTTTCATTTAACTAAAAATCCATGATATTAGACAAAATTCTTACCTAATTTAGCTTCCAATTCTTCAAATCTTCAAAAATACCACAAAATCCCTAGCTCCCACTAACATACACGATCATCATCATCTTGAGGGTTAGAAGGTTTGGATTTTTAAGAAAAAAATGAAGAGAAAGCAAGGTGAAAGAGTAGTATGAAAGATGGTCAAAAATCAAGAAGAAGAGAAGCCACGAAATTGATAGAGAAAAACCCAAAACAAATCACCAATAGCCTTTAAAAAATATAAGCATCGTGGAAGACTCCAAAAGGGGTTGGGTTATTTTAATAAAAGCATGGTTTAAGACATGGTTAGGCAAGTGACACTTGTCACTTGCCACATATCTCATTTTTAGGCTCTCACTTGGTTTCTTTCCAATCAAATTTTAATTTCTACACCAATTTTTTCCAAAATTTCAATGACCCTAGTTAATAATTCTGAAAATCATTTATCTAAATTTCTATTGCCATTGGACAGTAATTTCTACTACCGTTAAACAATTATTCTGCCACTTGGCATTTTTTCTAGTCCAAAAATTACCCCAAATTTTCAAAAAAAAAACTAAAATTCTCCAAAAATTCGAAAACCACAATAACCCTCTCTCACTCAATTTTCCATACAAACAAACCACATTTTTCAATAATAATTACATAACCGAGAAATGTCATGAATGCATGTATAGTCATTTTCATGTGCAATATTCACTATTCATATAAATGCGGATGCTAGATTATGCATGAATATGTAAAAGCATTTCTAAACGCTCATTGACCACTCAGAGTTACTATTCTAACCTCCCTGTTGGTAATGGGATGTTACAAGGTATCAGAGCCAAAGGGTCTGATCCACACTATCCAACCTACTTACCAAAATGTCAAACTAGCTGACAGTGATAACAATAACCCCAAAGAAATATTTCATAACAAACATTGAAAATCCTAGAGTTGTCTTAGTTACCACCCTCTTTAATGGTAACAACTACCTAACTTAGAGCAAATCAATGATGATAGCTCTATGTGCTAAAGACAAGCTCTCCTTCGTAGATGGAACATGTATGCAACCAACGGAAGACATAGCCTTGCTTATCAGATGGAAGAGGGCATATTCTATAATTAAGTCCTGGATACTTAACTCCGTGGTCAAGGAACTAAGTGATGCCTTCCTTTCATTCCTCACACTTGGGGAACTTTGAGAGGAACTGAAAAAAAGGTTCAAACAAGCCAACGGACTACTGCTGTACAAAATAGAAAGGGAAATCAGCCTTTTCAAATAAGGTAATCTTATCGTTTTCGCAAATTACATAAAGTTAAAGAAATTTTGGGATGATTTAGCTAGCCTAGATCCAACACCTACATGTACCTGCGATGCTGCTAAAACAATTACCACTAAGGAAAACACAATCAGATTAGTACAATTTTGATGGGCTTGAATGAAGAATATGAACACGTAGTAAACTAGGTCATGCTTATGGAACCATTGCACATGGTAAATAAAACCTTTGCCATGATGCAAGCGAAGGAGAGACAAAAGCGATGAAGTGCTACTAACTTGTAAACTTGAGTGTAGCTATAATAGTAAGACAGCCTAACTCTAATGCCAAGAGAGGAGGCAGAAGCAACAACAACAATGGAAGAAAACCATTCACTAAAAAGGAGGACAAGTATTGTCAAAAATGTGAGAAGACGAACATACTATAGAAACTTGTTTCAAGATCCATGATGTACTGACCGATACAAGGAACTTGTAACATCCATCTCCGATGGAATGATATTTTAGTAAATTGGGACGGGGGCGGGTTAGGAGTATTAAATTATAACTCGGCATGAACATATGTCATGCAGCCTCTATAAATGGTGAGTTTTGCACGGGCATATAGTCATACATGCATTCATGACATTTCCTACCAAGTGTCTAATTGTGATCTTTTGTGAAATTGGTGTGATAATGGGATTTGGAAAAATTATTTGGAGTGTGCCATAGAGTGTTTTACATTTTAGGATTTATGGAATTTTCTGGAATTATCCGGAGAAAATTTCAGACCGCAAAAATCATTGGTACATGGCCTAAAAGTGTTTTGGAGTGAAAGTGTGGTTTTCGTGTTTGAAAAATTATTTGGAGTGGACTATCTTATGTTTTACAATTTTGGGCAATTTAGGTAATTTTCAAAAAATGATTGGAAATTCTCGAAATTCCGGACCGGAAAAATCGCCAATTGGCGAACCAGTCGATTTTCGGTAGCGAAAATTGCTATCCAATGGCACTGCAATATTGGGTTTAATATTTTGGAATTGTCCATGGGACCTTTTGAAAATGTATTAAAGATGTAATTTTTAATATTAGGATTAATTGATTAAAGTTATTATTTAATTTTTTGTCTTTATTTCTTTAAATTTTTGGACATGTGTCATGGTGACACATCCCCATTGTGATTCTCGATCCTTCCCATTAAACATATGAAAGATGACTTTTCCTTCATTTTCCCTTTAGCCAACCGAAATTCCCATCTCCTCTTTCTTTGGTTCTTCCTTTTGCTTTGGCTTTGGTTCACTCTTTCTTCTCCTATTTAATGCTTCCCTTATACTTGCAAGCTTAAGCCTTGAGTGGATGATAATGTTGTGGGTGGAAAGTGAGAATTAGAAAGTAGAGAAAGTGGAGAAGTTGGTGTAGTATTGAAGGGGGAAAAAGCTTGATTTGGTAAGTTTGGTTTTAAGCTTTCATTATGTTTTAATGAATCAATTGGTTGTTTTAATGCATGAATTGGAAGTTATTGTTCATTCTAAATGATGATGTATGATGCATGAAGGTTATGAAACCTATGGTTTAAATTGTTGGGTTTAAGACTAAGTGTAAGTATGACTTGAAAGTTGTATGATTGAAGTGTTTTTTTTTAGCTTGATTTTGGATTGTATATTGATGACTAAACTAGCATGAAATGTAAGAGGTAAGTGCTGTCAAATTATGGTGGTTATTCCTAGTGAATGTAGGCATGATATAGGGACTGATTTTGTGTCCAATTGAGATGCTTATGGATGTAGGAAGGTGTTGGAATGAAAGGAAGTGAATAGAGAAGTAAAGCTGGAAAATTGATATTTGACCTACTGTAATGTTTTGACCATAACTAACTGTATAGAAATGCAAATGAGGTGAGGTTTGTGGCCTCTTAAACTTTGGGATGTTAGCTACATTTTTGTGTGAAATAGGTGTTGTCAAATTGTAACTCTAATAGGTTGAAATTTGGCATGGATAGTTACTGTTTTATTGCCTGTGAACAGTACCCGAAACCATAACCTATGAGCTTTATTGATTTGTATAAAGTAATTGAGATGGAATTTGGGAAAATGGTCTTCATGGAAGTTGTAGAATATTGAGTTAGCTTTCCATTGCCACTGATCTTGCTAATTTTCGAGTTGTATATTGGGAGATATGAACTGATTCCTATGGACTGGTTTTGGGCATGTTGATGAAACCTAGCTTAAGTGTTGATTTTGTGAGCTTTCTGCTTGGGAGAAATTTTACCAATTTTGTGGACTGAATTGGTGTGAGTGAACTTCTGTAAAGTTGAAGAGGAAGAAATTATCTTGAAAATGAGATATGGCATATAATTTTAGAGGTCAGAGTTGGGAGTTATGATTTTGCAAAACTGAACCTGCATTAGGTTATGAATTGTCGATCATGGCAGTAAATTGCATAACAGTTTTGAAATTGTTAGAAATTGAATTGGATTTTGAGTTCTTCATGAAAATTTAAGTTTGAGATCTTATCTTTTCAGGGATATAAGGTAGTGAATTTTGTGACATTTGTGCTAAGAGATATGCTGTTTGGAAAATTACGGTCTAGATTGGTTGATTTCAGTGGACAGATTTTTGTGGAATTGTTTGACCTAGTTAGCAATTGAATTTGCTTTTGGGTTATACATGAAAGTTGTAGATAACATTGTGATCTTACTGACTTATTTATTGTGTAATTGTTGACTGAAGAATCAGAGAGTTATTGAATTTGCAATGTACTGCCCTGTTTTAATAGGTTTTACGTAGGCAGTAGGTTTGATTGGATTTTTGACACCCTTAGGGTGAAATTGATTTTATGATCTTCTTGAGAATTGTAAAGGGTTTCATGATCTTTCAAGAAGCTATGGTTTGCATTTTCTGAATTGTGTTCTAAGAATTATGGTTGCTGGAAATTTGGATTGAAAAGCAGGAAAAAGGGCAAGAAGTAGAGGAACCTCGCGAGGCGAGGTAAGTCAGCTTCGATCGCGAGGCGACGCCTCCCTCATGACGAGGCTAAATGAGTTGGCCTCATGGGCGCGCCTCGCCCCATGAGACAGATTGCAATATGTATATATTGTTTTATTATTATTTGATTATTTGGTATTTGGTGATTCTTTGCTCATAACTTTTCCGTCCGACATCCGATTGACCTGATTCTTGAGGCATCGGATTAAGTGAAACATTGAATTTCATTTCATGGGAAATTGGGAATTTTGGACGGAAAATTTACGTGGAGTTCGGTTTATTGTTTTCTCGTCATTTGTTTTGTTTAATCGGGGACCTATAGAGGTCGAATTACTTGCGTCGCCGCCAATAGGTTTCTAATTTTTAGGCGGATTTTATTATGGGAAAATTTGGATTTAGGGCGGAAAATTCATGAACATGCATATTTCACCTCGTGCACAAATTGCATCTTGAGTGACTCGTTCTTTCTCTGTTTTATAGAGGCCCAAGTGGGCGTCGTCGCAGACCGGGCGGAAACTTCCGGCATTAGCTTCGGAAGTAATAGGTGAGTAACCTAGTTGGTTCCTCAACCTTTATGTGTTTAAGATTTTGCAATTATACCATGTGGAGATAATGGGGGTTTATGTGTGTTTGATTTTGATTGATTTGGACCATGGGTGTACAAATATTTGGAAACTTGTTATTGAAGTGCTATTTGTGTGTACTGTTTGTGAATAAGTACATTGGAGATCTCGGACTAAAGGTCCGAGGAATGGGAAATAAATATTGAAGTGTTAAAATTATGCATTTTGATACATTGGATGTGACTTTTAATATGATATGGTAGGATGCAATAAGCTGTAAATGTATAGATCAAACACCGGACCGAAGGTCCAAGAAACGAAAATTGGTCATTGAACTATAATCGATCGTAATGGGAATTAGAGCATATGCATTCATGCGTAATGGCATGATCGAGATAAAGCGGGGCCAGGACCGAGCAAGACCGTATCGGGCATATCACGCCTAACGTATATGAGCTTTCACTCAACGCATGGACCTCGGGTCCAGCGTATTCGAGCCTCGGGCTCGATGTATCGAACTTCAAGCCCAATGTTTTCAAAGCCAGCGGCTCAACGCAATGTGCCCATCATTGGGGCGATTTGGTAGCAGTCACAACAACGTAATGAAAATGGAAAGGGTCTCATGTGCATTGTATATATGGTATGATTAAATGTGGATCGTATGAAAGCGTACGCCTTACATTTGTGAATTGTGATTGTATGTGATAATTGGTAAATTGTGTGTTTATGCATGAATTGGGTGAACCATCGATGATGGTTTCTCACCGAGTTCATAAACTCACCCAACATTGCATCTATTTTTCAGAAATGGAGAGTACCCGTTGGACACACGGAGTACGATATCTTTGCTAACAAGACAGAGTATCGGGTCGGGATCGATTATGTCGTATCTGCATTAGTGTATTCATTTGGTATTTAGTAGGCCCAATTGTTTACATGTAATTATATAGAAATGGCGAGCACTAATGAGTGCTAATAATGAGTGAAATTGTTTTATCGGTGAAATGGTTTAATATTTGAAAATGTTTTGTTAAAATTGGGCCAAGTCGATGATTGCTTTACTTGCACTCTACTTGTTTTGAAAGAAAAAGATAATGTCATAGCACTCTAATGTTTTCAAAGAAAAAATGTCACACGATTTTTAGTTAACAAGGTAATGATCGTTCTAGATCGCCACCCTCGCTGGTCACGGCCTCGGATATCACCATGGATATCGGGTTCGGGTCTCGTCGGGAGTGGTGCTACATTTAATATCGAGCCAAGTACAATCTTACATGGGCTTTAAAAAATGGGTGTGTTTAGTTATGTGCATTTAAGTTGTGTCACGGCAGATGGTGACAACCGATCCCCGATGTAGTATGTGAGTCGTATGCATAAATATGTCTCGATCGTTTAGCGGTTAGAAAAAGTGAGAAAAAGTTAATGTGTTAGAATGGGATAAAAGGAAGTAATGGATATGAAAATAGGAAAGAGTGTATGGTTCGATCAATGTATCGAAAAGTTAGTGTCTTGGTATTGACGGGTATATTGTGAAGTACAATATTGGAGTTAGATTGGGTATATCCTTGAATATGAATTTGAATAAAGATTATAGTTGGGAATGAATATAAAAAAAATAGAGTTGTGATAATGGGAAGATTTCAGTGTATAAGGTAAATAAAATAAAGTGTTCTTCGATATAGAAAAGTTATAATTGGACCGATTCTAGTGATGAGAGTTATATATAAGGATTGGTTATTTGGAGTCAAAATATATTAAGGGCAAAATCAATTTCACATCTGTGATCTTGATTTGAGTGTGGAAATATATGGGTATAATGCCATAATGAAAAGATTGAAATGTAAGACAATGAAATTGATAGCTGAAAAAGTTGTTCGGGTTTAATTGACCTGCCTAAGTAAATGCACACCTGCTTATGGGAGCCCTATGGTAAGTGAAAATGTTAAGCTGCAATTGATGAGTTAATGGATAATTGCTCGCCAGAATTATTGTCAGAAAAAAAATTGTTATGTGTTAGAATAAGAAACGAAAGTGCTTATACTGATCAGTTGTATAGGAATAGAGATTGTATATGATCCTCACGGCGAGGACGGTGGAAGCAGGAAGGTTCTTGAGTTCGAAGATATTGTCACCGTAAGTGTATATCGATAGTGGGATTACTATTACGGGTGAAATGATTAAGCATAAATGAATAATTTGCGTGATTATGATATAGGAAGAAATCGGTGGCCTATTACATAAGCTCAGATTATAATGCTTGGTAGCTCAAGTTCAAAATGAGTGAGAGTAAGACATGAGAATGCTCGAAATGATCCATTGCGAAGGAAGTAATCTGATTAAAGATGTTAGCATCGGTAATGAGCTTGAGAGAAGAAAATGAGGGACATGAATAGAGTAAGGTCCCATGATCGAGAATTGGTACCAAAAGAGAATGGTTATCGAGAATTAAATGCAATTAAGGTATTTTAGCGAAGATGATCTATTAATGGGCAAATTGATGGGACTATGGAGATACATTGTCGATATAGGATGTGATGATTATGGTGATGTATGGCGAGATAGTAGAGGAAAAGAAATTGTTTAAGTGCTCTTCGAGATTTATCTTCGTGATGTATCAAGAGTAACGATTTGTATTATATCTCGCGAGAGACTCTAGCGTAAAAGCTAAACTAAGTTCTTGAAAGAGTGTACGTAATGTTAATGAGATGATTCGATTATGTCGTAGAAGTCTTTATATTAAGGAAAGATTTATTTGTGAATTTGAGGGATTAAAAAAAAATTCGTGTATATTTTGTGTAAGCACGAGATCGATATAACGATTGTGTATTCAAGTCAATGAGTGATCTATCGTGAATAAATTAAGTTATGTGTGGAGAAATGACGGTAAGGAACATGTGCGAATATGTTATCTTTGAGGGCAGTTATACGAAAATTGTTCCTCATTGGAGCGTTCGATAATTAAAAGTTACATGAATCAACTATGGAGTGCGGAAAAGGAACATGTCTCAATTGTGTTGCAATGGATAATGGATATAGGTAAAAAAGTAGATGAATTGGTATAGTTGAGGAAATTGGTGCGTTATACAGTCTCATAAGAGTGAATCTTAACTTTGATTGAATGAAGAAGGAAAGGATGCTAACATGGGATATTGGGAGAATTAATTAAGATATAGGTATTGATAAAATCGAAAGTTCAAAAGATATGTGTATGCGAATTTGGAATTAATGAGAACTAATGGAATCTTTGGATGCGTTCATAAATTGTTAAAGATTTTCTAGTTTTAGCAAATCAACGAGAATAATTGAGGAAAACATGTGAATGTTAGGACTAATGATCATAAAGGAGACATGTGAAGAATTTACTATCTAGATTGAAGTGTTCCAGTAAAGGTTCTAATGTGATTTATGGAAATTGGATAAAGTGATGTTATGCACTTTGGGACAAATATGATTCCATGGGCGGTATTATGATTGATGATTTGAAATTTGTTACATTGAGTGTGGCCTAAAAGCTTGGAGATATTAATCGATAGAAATAGTTTGGAGATGTCTATGAATATGCAAATCGATAACTATTGAGTTATGTCGTCGATTGAATGATGTGAAAAGGATTCAGTGGTTGATTACTCCAACTAAGCTAATGGTGCAATTCAAGGAATTAAAAAATTTCAATTGAAAAAAAATCAAAGGTTGGGCAATAAAGTGATCAAATCGGTGTATTATTGCGTGGTAATAGTCGAATCGACAAAAGGGCAAAAGAAAGTATTATTAGCTATAGGAATTTCAAAGGTGGTGTACATCAAAACGGATTGGCAAAACCCAAGTGAGGATGTAGAAATTGTAAACCGTATCAAAGAACTGTTGAGGAAAGTGATAGGTATAGTTCAAATTAAGAAATATGGGTGAAACTCATTACGGGAACTATTAGGAAAGCGTAAGGAATGATTGAAGCTTTATGTTCTAGCAGAGTGTATTGAAAGAGTAATTGAAAGGTTAGAATGAAATTAAATGATTATAAGTGAATGGTTCGAGAAAGCACAAGAAACAATCGAAGTGTTATGTTCTAGTAGAAGTATTGTGGAAAATCAATTGATGGTATAGTCCATCAAAGTGAACGATGACATGTGATTAACCAACGGTATTTTGGATTGATGTATAGTCAAAGGGATTATGGCATGACAATCATTATATTGGTGTCACCATGCGAAAAGTGTATACTGGGTCTTTATTATGTGATCGGGCAATAAAGGGATAGGTTCGAGAATTTACTGATGGTGACATTAAATTGAATTGATTCACACCGAGGTTATAAATCTCATGAGATTTGTGTTTTGATAATAACGGATTCTGATAAGCGATAAATGAAAAGGTATGGCCTCGGCTAAAATGTACTTAGATGGAAATAAAGGTGTAATTAAGGAAAATTGAATTCATGAGGAGTGGCTTCCATGCGATTGTGGTGTGAATAGAATTACGGATTGGCAAGTTAGGCTAAAACTTAAAAGATGGTTCGGATTCACAAAGTGTTTCATAGATATTGTTCGGATCCGATATATATGTTATTGAGATTGAAAGTGGCGAATTGCGCGTAAGTCTGAGAAAGCAGTAAAATCATGGAAAGAAGTTTGAGAAAGGAAAAGAGTCATTGATTGTTTTGATCTCTGCTCATTGACCGAATGTGGTCGTAGTGAAATCAGTGGAAAACATAGGTATTAATCGAAAAGACTCTCTACCTTCCTCGATAAATCATATATGAAATTTCGAGACGAAATTTTTATTAGGAGGAGAATTGTAACATCCCATCTCCGATGGAATGATATTTTAGTAAATTGGGACGAGGACGGGTTAGAGTATTAAATTATAACTCGGCATGAACATATGTCATCAGACCTCTATAAATGGTGAGTTTTGCACGCATATAGTCATACATGCATTCATGACATTTCCGGCCTAAGTGTCTAATTGTGATCTTTTGTGAAATTGGTGTGATAATGGGATTTGGAAAAATTATTCGGAGTGTGCCATAGAGTGTTTTACATTTTAGGGATTTATAGAATTTTCTGGAATTATCCGGGAAAATTTCAGCATCGCAAATCGCCGCACATGGCCTAAAAGTGTTTTGGAGTGAAAGTGTGGTTTCGTGTTTGAAAAATTATTTGGAGTGGACTATCTTATGTTTTACAATTTGGGCAATTTAGGTAATTTTCAAAAAATGATTCGGGAAATTCTCGAAATTCCCGGATCGAAAAATCGCCAATCATGAACCAAATCGATTTTCAATGAAAATTGCTATCCAATGGCACTGCAATATTGGGTTTAATATTTTGGAATTGTCCATGGACCTTTTGAAAATGTATTAAAGATGTAATTTTAATATTAGGATTAATTGATTAAAGTTATTATTTAATTTTTTGTCTTTATTTCTTTAAATTTTTGGACATGTGTCATGGTGACACATCCCCATTGTGATTCTCGATCCTTCCCATTAAACATATGAAAGATGACTTTTTCCTTCATTTTTCCCTTAGCCAACCGAAATTCCCATCTCTCTCTTCTTTGGTTCTTCCTTTGCTTTGGCTTTGGTTCACTCTTTCTTCTCCTATTTAATGCTTCCCTTATACTTGCAAGCTTAAGCCTTGAGTGGATGATAATGTTGTGGGTGGAAAGTGAGAATTAGAAAGTAGAGAAAGTGGAGAAGTTGGTGTAGTATTGAAGGGGAAAAGCTTGATTTGGTAAGTTTGGTTTTAAGCTTTCATTATGTTTTAATGAATCAATTGGTTGTTTTAATGCATGAATTGGAAGTTATTGTTCATTCTAAATGATGATGTATGATGCATGAAGGTTATGAAACCTATGGTTTAAATTGTTGGGTTTAAGACTAAGTGTAAGTATGACTTGAAAGTTGTATGATTGAAGTGTTTTTTTAGCTTGATTTTGGATTGTATATTGATGACTAAACTAGCATGAAATGTAAGAGGTAAGTGCTGTCAAATTATGGTGGTTATTCCTAGTGAATGTAGGCATGATATAGGGACTGATTTTGTGTCCAATTGAGATGCTTATGGATGTAGGAAGGGTGTTGGAATGAAAGGAAGTGAATAGAGAAGTAAAGCTGGAAAATTGATATTTGACCTACTGTAATGTTTTGACCATAACTAACTGTATAGAAATGCAAATGAGGTGAGGTTTGTGGCCTCTTAAACTTTGGGATGTTAGCTACATTTTTGTGTGAAATAGGTGTTGTCAAATTGTAACTCTAATAGGTTGAAATTTGGCATGGATAGTTACTGTTTTATTGCCTGTGAACAGTACCCGAAACCATAACCTATGAGCTTTATTGATTTGTATAAAGTAATTGAGATGGAATTTGGGAAAATGGTCTTCATGGAAGTTGTAGAATATTGAGTTAGCTTTCCATTGCCACTGATCTTGCTAATTTTCGAGTTGTATATTGGGAGATATGAACTGATTCCTATGGACTGGTTTTGGGCATGTTGATGAAACCTAGCTTAAGTGTTGATTTTGTGAGCTTTCTGCTTGGGAGAAATTTTACCAATTTTTGTGGACTGAATTGGTGTGAGTGAACTTCTGTAAAGTTGAAGAGGAAGAAATTATCTTGAAAATGAGATATGGCATATAATTTTTAGAGGTCAGAGTTGGGAGTTATGATTTTGCAAAAACTGAACCTGCATTAGGTTATGAATTGTCGATCATGGCAGTAAATTGCATAACAGTTTTGAAATTGTTAGAAATTGAATTGGATTTTGAGTTCTTCATGAAAATTTAAGTTTGAGATCTTATCTTTTCAGGGATATAAGGTAGTGAATTTTGTGACATTTGTGCTAAGAGATATGCTGTTTGGAAAATTACGGTCTAGATTGGTTGATTTCAGTGGACAGATTTTTTGTGGAATTGTTTGACCTAGTTAGCAATTGAATTTGCTTTTGGGTTATACATGAAAGTTGTAGATAACATTGTGATCTTACTGACTTATTTATTGTGTAATTGTTGACTGAAGAATCAGAGAGTTATTGAATTTGCAATGTACTGCCCTGTTTTAATAGGTTTTACGTAGGCAGTAGGTTTGATTGGATTTTGACACCTTAGGGTGAAATTGATTTTATGATCTTCTTGAGAATTGTAGAGGGTTTCATGATCTTTCCAAGAAGCTATGGTTTGCATTTTTCTGAATTGTGTTCTAAAATTATGGTTGCTGGAAATTTGGATTGAAAGCAGGGAAAAGGGCAAGGAAGTAGAGGAACCTCGCGAGGCGAGGTAAGTCACCTTCGATCGCGAGGGCGACTTCGCCTCGCCGACGAGGCTAAATGAGTCGGCCTCATGAGGGCGCTCGCCTCATGAGACAGGTTGCAATATGTATATATTGTTTTATTATTATTTGATTATTTGGTATTTGGTGATTCTTTTGCTCATAACTTTTTCCGTCCGACATCCGATTGACTGATTCTTGAGGCGATCGGATTCGTGAAACATTGAATTTCATTTCATGGGAAATTGGGAATTTTGGACGGAAAATTTACGTGGGTTCGGTTTATTGTTTTCTCTGTCATTGTTTTGTTTAATGGGGACTATAGAGGTCCAATCATGCACCGTCAGCGCTTGATAGGTTTCTAATTTTAGGCGGATTTTATTATGAGAAAATTTGGATTTAGGGCGGAAAATTCATGAACATGCATATTTCACCTACATGTGCACAAATTGCATCATAGTGACTCGTTCTTTCTCTTTCTTATAAAGGCCCAGTGGGCGTCGTGTCAGACCGACGGGCGAAACTTCCGGCATTAGTTCGGAGTAATAGGTGAGTAACCTAGTTGGTTCTCAACCTTTATGTGTTTAAGATTTTGCAATTATACCATGTGGAGATAATGGGGTTTATGTGTGTTTGATTTTGATTGATTTGGACCATAAAGGTGTACGAAATATTTGGAAACTTATTATTGAAGTGCTATTTGTGTGTACTGTTTGTGAATAAGTAGATTGGAGATCTCGGACTAAAGGTCCGAGGAATGGAAATAAATATTGAAGTGTTAAAATTATCTGCTTTGATACATTGGATGTGACTTTTAATATGATATGTTAGGATGCAATAAATCGTAAATGTATAGATCGAAACACCGGACCGAAGGTCCAAGAAACAAAAATTGGTCATTGAACTATAATCGATCGTAATCGGGAATTAGAGCATATGCATTCATGCATAATGGCATGATCGAGATAAAGGCAATGGTTGACCGAAGAAGACCGTATCAGGGCATATCACGCCTAACGTATATGAGAGCTTTATTTCACGCCTTGCGGACCTCAGTCCAACGTATTGAGCCTCGGGCTCGATGTATCGAGCTTCAAGCCCATGTTTTCGAAGCCACTGCTCAACGCAATGCGCCCATCATCGGACGATTTGGTAGCATCATCCACAACAACGTAATGAAAATGGAAAGGTCTACATGCATTGATATATGGTATGATTAAATGTGGATCGTATGAAAGGCGATACGCCTACATTTGTAATTGTGATTGTATGTGATAATTGGTAAATTGTGTGTTTATGCATGAATTGGGTGAACCATCGATGATGGTTTCTCACTGAGTTCGCAAACTCACCCAACATTGCATCTATTTTTCAGGAAATGGAGAGTACCCCGTTGGACACACGGAGTACGATATCTTGCTAGCAAGAGAGTATTTGGCCGGGGATCGATGTCGTCAGTATTCTGCATTAGTGTATTCATTTGGTATTTAGTAGGCCCAATTGTTTACATGTAATTATATAGAGTAATCGAGCACTAATGAGTGCTAATAATGAGTAAAATTGTTTTATCAGGTGAAATGGTTTAATATTTGAAAATATTTTGTTAAAATTGGGCCAAGTCAATGATTGCTTACAGACTCTACCGCTTTTGAAAGAAAAAGATAATGTCACGCTTTCTAATGTTTTTCAAAGAAAAAAATGTCACACGATTTTTGGTTAACAAGGTAATGATGTTCTAGACGCCACCCTCATGGTCACGGGCTCGGATATCACCATGGATATCGGGTTGGGTCTCATCGGGGAGTGGGGTGCTCTGAATCGACAGGGCAAAAGAGCAAAGTCGACTTAGCTATGATCAATGACACTCTGTGAACACACAATAGGAAACTTGTGAGTATGTTGAAAGGGTTGAAATTCCACAAGACCCAACCATTTTCATACAACAGAAATATCTAAAGCAATCAAAGGAAAGGCCACGGAGAGGTAAAATTAGGCGGGCTTGCAAACTTTGCGAGGTAATAAATATCAATCACGTGAATGTTCATAATATAGCAATGAATGCATATGGTTGATTGAAATAAAGAATATATATGAGCCTATTACACTCCCAGATGGCACAATGTAGTAAGTAAAACACATATGTCAAACTACTATTGGTGACAAAATTACTTTTGATGGAATTCTGCACATTCCAAATTTTTTCAAGAACCTATTATCTATAAATAAACTCACTACACAAAAGGACATTGCTGCAATTTTTGTATCTAGTAGACTATTTTTGTAGGATCTACGGACTAACAATGATATGGCAGCTGTCGAGACTAGAAGTGGATTGTATGAGCTAACGACAAACAACCTATTATCTCTAGGGACCTTGAAAGGTCCTCCTCTATACTTTTACAGAAATAAGAATGTTGCTCTTAATACTTCTATTTCCTTCAATGTTTGACATAGTAGGTTAGGACATGTTTCCAAGGAAAAAATGAGACACATCAATGAGATCAAGTTTTCAAATTATCATTTATTTGATTGTCAAATCTATCCTATGGAAAAATAGCACGAAAACCCTTCCTATATAAAAAATACGAACTATTAAGCTTTTGAAATCCTACATGGACCTTGGGACCAATAAGATACCCACCTTAGATGGGTCCAGTTTTTCTTAACTATCGTGGATGACTTCTCTGGAGCCACCTGAACCTTTTTATTTAAACACAAAAACGGAACACAACCCACCAGAACCCAATTCATCAAAACCATTTAAAAAACAATATGACACAAAGGTCTTAAAGATACAAACAGACAATGGGAGAGAATTCATAAGCAATGAATGCAGAAAGTATTTTGCATAAATGGGAATATCATATTAGAAAAGTTGTCCATACATCCCACAATCAAATAGAGTAGTAGAGATAAAACACAAACACCTATTGCAAATAACAAGGGGCCTACTATTTATAGCAAGCTTACCTAAACAATATTGGGGGTAAGCCCTCCTCACTGCTACCTACCTTCTAAACAGGATCCCAACCGAAGCCCTACAGTGAAAAACACCTTATGAGAGGTTACATAGAAGAAAGCCAACCTATGAACTTGAAAATTTTCGGGTGTTTATGTTTTGCCCTTGATAAAATACCTCAAAAAACCAAATGGATCCTAGAGCTTTAAAATGCATTTTCCTTTGATACATGCCAGATTACAAAGCCTACAGAGTCATGGACATTAGGACACAAACAATTTTCAGTTCAAGAGGCATAACCTTTAATGAAAACACTTTTCCCTTTGCCAACACACAGACCAACCCTAAACAAGGACTACTACCACTATTTCCTTACAACACAACAAATGATGTCACAGAAACATTAAGTGACATACCAAGATCATTAAACAAACAATCTGTAGAAGACACACCAAAACCCGAAGGAACACTACCTCAACCTAACATCACCACCAATCAAGACACAACCATAAACAACAATATCAGAAGGAGTCAAAGAACTCACACTACACCAAAATACCTTGATGACTATGTCCAAAAAGTTTCTACTCATCATTCCACTTTTGTCCCTGATTATGCTAATATCACTTTACAAGTCTGTAATCCTGTAGGAATGGAAGGGGACAAGGAGTTAAACTTCCAGGAATATGCATACACAAAGCTACAAGGAGTTTATAGGTAATGTATGCATTGTCGTTGAACCTTTGTCTTATAAAACAGAAAGCAAGTCAAAGGAGTGTGTGAACTCCAGGAATGAACAACTAACTACCCTAGAAGAAAACCAGACCTGGGTATTGGTGAAATTAGCTAAACGAAAGCGAGCTATAGCCTCAAAGTGGGCATATAAAGTGAAACAATCAGATGGCATTATTGACAACCTTAAATCAAGACTGGTAATAAAGGGATTCAACCAAAAGGAAGGAGTGGACTATTCAGAGGTGTTTTCCCTTATAGCTAGGATTGTGACAATAAGGACATTCCTAGCTATAGCTACAATTAAAAAGTGGCCCATCCTACAGTGTGACATAAATGATGCCTATCTATATGGTCATTTAGAAGAAGAAATCTACATGTTACCACCACAGGATTATGAGAAGGATAAGGCACGAGAGGTTTGCACACTGATGAAGTCCGTGTATGGACTCAAACAAGCGGGAAGGCAATGGCATAAAGCGCTAACCACAAAACTAAAGGGATTAGGCTTCGACAAAGCTGAAGCAGATTATTGCCTATACACTAAAGGTCAGGGCAATAATTTTATTGCTATCATCATCTACGTGGATGGCATTCTCATCACTGGAACAAAGGAAGAACATTTAAACACTATCAAGGATGTCCTACATAGATAATTCACAATCAAAGACCTAGGGCATACTAAGTTCTTCCTAGGAGTCGAAATAGCAAGGTCAAAAAAGGGGACGATACTCAACCAAAGCAAATACCTAAGGGACATCTTACAAGAAACAAATCTACTAGATTGTAAACCATGTATAACACCCATAGTTCTGGAAAGGAAACTTACCACAGATGAAAACGAGCTACTCCAAGATCCGGAGCTCTACAGAAGAATCATAGGCAAGTTACAATAATTGAGCTTCACAAGACCTGACCTCACCTATATAACAAAACAACTGATTCAATTCATGAAATCACTGAGGGAGCCTCACTAGAAAGCTGTAAAATACGCTCTAAAGTATCTTAAAGGAACACAGAACCAAGGCCTATTCTATGATTCAGATTCAAACCTACAACTCACCACTTACTTTGATGTAGACTATGCAAGCTACGTGTTCAGTCGACGGTTAACTAGATTTTGTGTGTTCCTCGGGAAATCTTTCATATCATGGAAAACAAAGAAACAAACAACTATCATTAGATCAACAGTGGAGGCAGAATATAGAAGCTTAGCTTCAACTAAGTATGAGTTAAAATGGATCGATCAGTTACTACGGTGTTTTCAAGTGGAGGATAGAGGAGCCATAACTTTATACTGTAACAATCAGGCAACGATCTACATTTCAAAGAACCCCGTCTTCCACAAAAGAACCAAACACCTGGAGATCGATCTCCATTTAATGCGTGATGCGGCGAACTCAGGTTTTCTAGATCTCCAGCTTGTACGAAGCCAACACCAACTCATGGATCTGTTCACCTCACTACACGCGTGTTCGAAGACCTAACTCTCTAGTGTGGATCCGTATGTCCCTCCGGAGCTCCGACTTGAATGGGGGTTGATAAGAGAGTTGGATGACCCAGGATCCACAATGATAAGAGAGTAGGAATGGGATGACCCAAGACTCAATAATAACGCACCCACAATGATAAGAGAGGGCGTGCTACTGCTTGGCGGTCATGGCTAGAGACTAGCCAAAGAGCGGTGGATGCGTGGCAGTTGCAGGCGTCCTTTGCAAAATTTAACAATGTGAATAATGTGTGAGATGCCGTAACTCTTACTTGACAATGTAGTATCATATTAAAATGTTGGCGCCGTTTGTAAAATTTAACAATGTGAATAATGTGTGAGATGCCGTAACTGTTACTTGACAATCTAGTATCACATTGAAATGTTGACAATTGATGAAAAATTATGTGTGAGGTGACCCACGCCCGTCGGCAAACATCAGTTAGGAAAACTCGCTGATTCCTGTTACTATTCTCATTTCTCCCGACACAATGGCCCATATACAGGCACGAGTCTCCTATATAACGAGATAAGTACTGACCAATCAAGAACAAAAGATGGAATTGCTAAATTTCACACTTCTGTTAGTGCTTATCCTGGTTTTTAAGTTGGTTCTACAAGAGCATGGGAAGAGAACGAATAATCTACCCCCAAGTCCACCTTCTCTTCCAATTCTAGGCCATCTTCATTTGGTCAACCAACCCCTGTATCGATCACTCGGCGATCTTTGCACAAAATATGGTGATGTATTACTTCTCCGATTTGGTACTCGTAAAGTCCTTGTAGTCTCTTCGCCATCTGCGGTTGAAGAGTGCTTCACGAAGAACGACATCATCTTTTCAAATCGCCCTCGATTGATTGCTGGGGAACACCTTCACTACAATTACAGGGCCATTGGATTCTCCTCCTATGGAGATCACTGGCGCAACCTTAGGCGTGCCACGTCAATGGAGCTATTTTCTACATCCCGCCTTAGCAAGTTTTGTAAAATTTGGGAAGAGGAAATTCAGCTATTGCTTGCAACTATTCCATGAGTCCGTAGACGTCAAAGAGATGAGAGTAAACCTCTCATCTTTGTTTATGGAGCTTACTTTCAAAGTCATGTTGCGAATGATCGCTGGAAAGCGTTATTATGGAAAGGGTGTGGCGGACGATGAAGCAAAGGAGTTCAGGGATCTTATTAGGGAGTACATGGAAGTCCATGGAAGTGTAAATTTGAACGACTTTTTCCCAGTCCTACAATGGGTTGATTTCCAAGGAATTGAGAGGAGGATGATACGAGTCATGAAGAAAGTTGATGCCTTTGTGCAGCACCTTGTTAATGAACAAAGAAAGAAAAGAGCGGAATCTTTGGGAGTGTCTGGGTTAAATTCAATTGAAAGAGAAAGTGGGACGACGTTGATTAATGCTATGTTATCGCTGCAAGAGACTCATCCGGAGCTCTACCCTGATGAGGACATCAAAGGTGTTATAATGGTAATGAACCCATATGCTATACTACTAATATGATGGAATTTTCACCTGTCTTGATCTGATAATCTCAGAGTTAATCATTGCTGCTTATGTGGTGCAGGAAATGCTCACAGCAGGATCAGAAACCTCTGCGACAACCATGGATTGGGCAATGTCACTTCTTCTCAACAATCCAGAAGCTATGCAAAAGACTGTGGCTGATATAGAAGCTGTTGTTGGACTGAGACGTCTGATGGATGAAACAACTCTCCCGAAGCTGGATTATCTGCAAAATGTGATCAAAGAGACATTTCGACTTTATCCAGCAGCTCCTCTTCTGGTTCCACACGAGTCATCTGACGACTGCAATGTTGGTGATTTTCACGTGCCAAAAGGCACAATGTTGTTGGTCAATGCGGAAGATCCACAGGAATCCGAGCTATTGGGTTGAGCCAGAAAATTTAGGCCTGAGAGATTTGAACTTGGAAAAGTGGATGGGTATAATCTTGTTCCTTCGGTGCAGGGAGGAGGATTTGTCCTGGAGCTGCTTTAGGAAGGAGAACAGTAGGACTGACATTGGGTGCACTGATTCAGTGTTTTGAATGGTCCAGGATTAGTGAAGAGAAGATCGACATGACAGAGGGAATCGGACTCAGTATGCCTAAACTTGAGTCCTTGGAGGCTCTTTTGCAAGCCGCGGATAGGAATGGACAAGGTCCTCTCAAGGTTAAGATAAGCTCAAGTTCATTCCTTGGATGCAGATAAGCATTTCCAAAATGTTACTTCAGTTTGCTAGACTAGTATTAAACTTAGAGTCTGACCATGACTCTGTACTTCCTTACGAATAATGCCGCCTGGTTTTGTAGTCTCTTCTCTTTACCAATTGTCTGAGATTGCTGTTGTCTTCCTCCTCTAATCATGTACTTTATTAATGTACCGAGTTACTGAATAATATTTGGCTTCTATTGAAGAGGATCGACGAACATGATAAAGAGAAATTGATGGGCCAAGTCAAGCTGAGTAGGGATAATTCAAGGTATAAGCAAGTTTCGGACCACGTAAATCAAGTTTGATAACAATTTGGGTCGTTGCCTTAGCAGGATCGGACTAGATCATCGACGTGTCCTTTTGAAGTTGTGAATTTTTAAAAGTTTGATACCAAAATATTTGGACACTAATACAATAAGTAAGTAATTAAAATCAAAATATATTAAAATTAATTTTGTTGTCCCTTAATCATGAAAATTATGAGTTGTAAATTGACTTGGTAATTGAGTTTGTCTTCCCTTTATTAGTTGGCAATTACAAATTGAATACTATTTCACCTTGTGACCCGACATTAGAGTCCTATAAATATGGTCATTGGCTATACGATGAATGACATATATGCATATAAAGAAATAATGGGAGAGTGTGAAAGTTTGGGTTGTTAGCTTCAACAGGTTGCTAACGCATAACTGGTTTTTAGGTTGTGAGAGTTCATAATGTGAATTTGTCTTTGTAAAATTTGTATTCTCCGTTAATAAAATTGCAAGTGTGTAATTAGATGTTAAAATCTATTTTCTAGGCAATTTTAATTTGCCAACATTTGATATTAGAGCTCGATTAAAGTGCTTAAGTAGATCAAGATGGCTTTGAGTTTAACAACTTAAATTTAACCAATGCAATTATCTATTTTCAAGTTTGATGGCAAAAACAATTTTACAATGTGAAAATGCTTGATAGAGTTATATTTGAGAAACAATGAATATGGTGAAATTTTGGAGAAAAACTTGGAAGAAAAAGAAACACCGACAGCTGAAGAATCATTACAAATGATTCGTGGTCATTTATTAAATGAAAAGCCTTGTTTTAATTTGTCAATATATTAAGTTGCCAATTCTTGAAAAATATTTCAGCTAAAACAATAAGGAGGCTTGAAATATTCTGCTCAAAAAACTTGAAGGAGTAGACACAGTTAAACGAACAAGGCTACAAGGTTTAAAAAGACAATACAAGTTGATGGAGCAAGGCAAAATAAAAGAATTCTTGATTATTTTCACAAATAAAAAATTGATCAATGAGATGAAAAAATGGTTATGAGATTACGGAGAAAGGTATTGAGGAGAAGATCATGCATGACGCTGACAAGTCGATTTGATTATAATGTCACGTCATTCAAGGATCTAAAGGTTTGAAAGCCATGATTCTCAATGATTTGCAAGCTTCATTGTAGTCCCCCAAATGATATGAATGAAAATCACCAAACATAATGGAGCAAGTTCTAAAGCTTGAGTAAATTTGAGAAATATGAAGGAACCTGCAATTAGCAAAATAGAGCATACCCAAAGAAGTTTAAATTTCAATGCCAAAGGAGGCAAAATTTTAGAACCAATTAGTCCAAATGCAAGGAGAGTGAATCTCCTCAAGTAAAATCCAATATTCAATGTTACAAGTGCAAAAAGTATGGTCATTATCAATCTGAGTGCAGAGATATATCGAGTGTCATAATTGTAAAAATATGGCCACTATAATAGAGAATGTTGTCTTCAAGATAAGAACATAAAGATAATTGAGTTGGAGTAGCTAAGAATAATAACCTAGAGACCTTATTGATGGTCGCTCATGAAATTAGTGATGCTGACAATTGCTAATGGTTATTAGATTCGAGTTGTAATAATCACTTAAGTGGAAATGAGGAAGTCTTTGCCAAATTAGACGGATCATTTAATTCTTCAATAATGCTTGTCAATAACTACCAAAGTCGGTGGAATGAAGGTGGAGAAACCTCCATCATCTTGAACATGCTACACATTGATGAGGTTGTCCAGACGCTGCAATGTTTACTCCAATAGCTGTCCACTATTTTAATTCCTTTCATCTTTGTTTAATTAAACTACTAACTTGTTGTATCATCCACAACAATACTTATCTCCCACATATAACAAGTTGTTTTCATTTTATCTCACCAAAATGACACATGTTCATATCATTTATTGGCCTCACTTGTAAATAAATTTTATGTCCCTCACATCTACTCCTTCATAAATGTGACAACATAAGGTTTTCATGCATTCTTGTTCTAAAATAATGAGAACTTCTTCATGTGATAGCTGCTACTTAAAGTTTATTCACATGTACATGTTATTTCTTGTCCAAAATAATTAAATGGCTTAAGAAAAATTTGTCCAATTTTAATAGAAATTTCATGTCCACTTAATAACATTTTACACCTAAATATATCAACATATAAGTTAGAACGATTTATTTTAAGTATTCATAACTATAACTGATTTTTATGTCCTTATGTTTCAGCCCAAGAGTACTTCAAATTTACTCAACAATAATTTAAAACAATGTCAATCTTGATCTATCATAAATCTATTTGATTGAATTTATTTTGGTCCATTTTCATACCAGTCAACTCCAATATTTTTGACTATCATTTGACTTTACTTGTCATTCAAGGTTGGATTCTAATTCACCTTTTAGCGAAAAATAAAATTTACATTAACGAAAACATTATTCACATGAAATGAAATTTTATATGCATAAAAGAAAAATTTGAGTTTTACAAGTAATGTTCGAGGAAGTAGTGAATGATGATCATCGAACTAAAGCAATGGATGAAGAAATATGTGTCATGTAAAAGAATAAAACACGTATGTTAGCCACTTTGCAGCCTCTCGGTGTCAAATGGGTATATAAGACAAAGTACAAATCCAATGGAGAAGTGAGTGCTTAAAGCAAGATTAGTTGCAAAAGGATACAAATAAAAGTCAAGTATCGATTATTCTAAAGTATTTGCACCTATTGTCAGTTGGATATTGTCCATTTGATCATTTCATTTGCCGTTCAAAGTAATTGAAAGATTTATCAAGTGGATGTCAAATTAGCCTTTTGAATTGTGTACTTGAAGAAGAAGTATACATGGATCGACCACTAGGATATGTAAAGCAAGGAGAAGCAAATAAGAAGGTTTATCGCCTAAAGAAGGCATTGTATGGTCTTAAATAAGCACCAAGAGCATGGTATGCTCAGATTGATACTTATATCATTGAACATGATTTGTCCACATTACTTTGTATATCAACATCAATAAGGAAAGAGACATTGTTATAATTTGTCTCTATGTAGATGATTTGATCTTCTTTCTTAATAATTCAAGACCTGTTTGGAGTTCAAGAAAGATATGGTTGCTCATTTCGAGATGACATACATGGGGCTAATGTCTTGATTTCTTGGTATTGAGGTAAAACAAACAAATGAAGGCATATTTATTTCACAATTGAAATATGCAAAGGATATTTTAAAGAAATTCAAGATGGATGCATCTAAGCCAATCTTAACTCCGCTTGACGAAAGGATAAATCTTGTAAAAGATGGCAATGGTGATTTGGTTAACGAACAAACTTTCAAAACTTATTGGAAGTTTGAGATACCTAACTACAACTATGTCGATATTGTTTATAGAGTGGGAATTGTGTCGATTTATGGATGCGCCACGACAATCTCATTGACAAACTATGAAACAAAATTTAAGTTACATTAAAGGTACTCTTGACGATGGACTATTTTATTCAAATTCTAACACAATATAATGGTGGAGATATTGAGAAATGAAGAAGCTCCTCGGCTATGTTTCCATCTTAGTTCTAAAGCATTTTCTTGGTCCTCAAAAAGCAAGTAGTAGCCCTTTTAACGATAGAAGCTGAATGTTGGGAATTAATTCAAATTTTAGAATTGTTTAAATTTTTTAGAATAGATCTTAGATTATCTTAAGAATTAGTTTGATTTATGTCACATGTTTAACAAGGTTATTTAGTTGTCAAAGTCTTTAGGAAGTTAGTAAGTTGTTGAGTCATGGTAGTAGAAGTGGTATTTTTATTAATGCTTTTGTGACCCATGTTGTCCACTATGCGTAAAGCTTTATATAAGGCCTTGTTACGATGATTTAATTGATGTGTGAGTTAATATTATTTTTTTATCTCATTGTTCTCATCTTCTTTGCTCACTCTTCTTTTATCGTTTATGTTCTAAAATTCCAATACTGGACGAGCCATGTAAAGTCAGCTCACATAATATTCTAAAGATTAGGAGATATGCTCTTATCTAAAAATTTGAATTAAGAGGGAATGTTGGGAATTAATTCAAATTTTAGAATTGTTTAAATTCTTTAGAATAGATCTTAGATTATCTTAAGAATTAGTTTGATTTATATCACATGTTTAACAGGTTATTTAGTTGTCAAAGTTTTAGGAGTTAGTAAGTTGTTGAGTCATGGTAGTAGTAGTGGTAGTTTTATTAATATTTTTGTGACCCGTGTTGTCCATTATGCATAAACCTTATATAAAGCCTTGTTCGATGATTTAATTGATGTGTGTAAGTTAATATTATTTCCTTTTATCTCATTGTTCTCATCTTCTCTGCTCACTCTTCTTATCATTTATGTTCTAAAATTCCAACACTTAATACATATCAACAACAATTGCGCTACAAGTAGCATGGTTGCGGAAAGTTCTTGAAGAATTACAACAACTTGGTCCTAGAAAAAATCTTCTACGACAATAAATCAACAACTTCCTTGACTAAAATTTAGTCTTTTATGGTCGCAACAAATACATTCATGACATCAAAACCATTATTTTAGAGATTTGATAAAAGACAAAAAGATCATGGTTTAGTACTGTAAGTTTGAAGACCAAATTGTTGACATTTTACAAAGCGAGTTAAAGGTTGAACTATTCATGAAGCAACAAAGGAAGCTCGAAATGATTAAATCAAGTTTAAGAGAGGGTGTTAGAAATTAAAATTGATTTAATTAATGTTACTTAATCATGAAGATTATGAGTTATAAATTGACTTGGTCAAATTATCAATTCAAATTAAGTTTGTCTTCCTTTATTAGCTGGCAATTACAAATTGCCATATTTCACTATGTGAACCGAACGTTAGAAGCCTTACATATGTGGCCATTGGCCAAATGGTGAATGATATATATGCATAGAAATAAATAGTGATTAGATGTCAAAATTTGTTTTCAAGTTAATTTTAATTTGCCGTCATGTTTTGTTGAAAAATAATGCTCCCACCATCGTACAAATTTTGTATTTCACTTCATTAATACGTTGAGTCTATTTATAATAGCTAAACAAAACCTCCAGGTAAAAGTACATAGAATCTCAAGTATATAAAAGATTTAGACAAAATATGGAGTCTTTTACAAATATAAAAGGTCTTAAAATATGAAAAATATTATAAAATATAAAACATTACCTTAAA